>SJXQ01006346.1:183660-224730 GCA_006408695.1 Aepyceros melampus | reverse complement strand
TATCTTATTCTTCAAAACTTTCCTCAACATCTCAAAGCCCATCTATCCATAACCCCACATGTATATCTCTCACAGAAGGCTTATGTCTCACCCTCAGGGCTATGATCTTCAGGTTATTTCCCCTCCTCTTTTATAAGCTATATGTATACAACTCAAGTTTCCAACAATACCAGTGAAATATATTTCTGAAAATTTGACATATTCATATAGTGGGATGCCATTCAGCCATAGAAAATGAACTCTTGTTTAGTTAACAGATGAAGAAATTGACCAAGCATAATTAAGTAAAAGAAGCATATACTGTATTATTTTTCAATTTATATAAAGAGAAAAACCAAACCATGCCCTTAGAAATCAAAATAGGCGCTATCCTGAGGTAGAAGTGACTAGGAGGGGGCACAGATGCACCTCCTGGGGTGCTAGTCATGATCTGTTTCTTGACTCAGGCATGTTTTTGAAAACTCATCAAGTTAGTTGTCCATAGTTTTTGTGCACTTTGGTATATTGTTATACTTGAATAAAAACAAAACTAAACTAAGATGATTAACCATAATAAAAAGCGAGGAAGTAAATTGCTAAGATTCAAGGTGAGAGAGGGGGAGCTATGACTGGTAAAAGTCACCAAGCGAACTTCTAGGGTGTACAATGTTCTATTTCTTAACCTGTGTGGTGTTTACACAGGTGTTTGAATTACAAATATTCTTAAAAAGTGGACATATGTTTTCTGAACTTTTCTGTTTGGGTAATATACTTTATCATTAAAATAGTTCTATAAGTGCATACATTTTCAGGATATATTTTGTAAAGCAAATAGTGCAAAATAAAAACAAAGTGCAATGGAGTATCTATAGTAATGCCAGCTTTTATGTAGAAAGAAGCAGAAATGAAAAAAATACACTATTCATTTGTGCAAAAAAGAAATATAGTAAGTGTAAATCAGAAGCTAGTGGGATTTATTACCTACATGGGATGAACAGGAATAGGATGAAAATGATGGGAGGATGGAATGGGGTACACGAGATAGGAGAGTGACACCTCTGGGCATAAGTTATTTATGGCTTTGACTTTAAAACCCACGTTACCCTTCTACACTGTTGATGAGTCTGTAAACTGTTGCAGTCACTATGGAGAATAGTATGGAGGCTCCTTAAAAAACTAAAAATATAAGTATAATACCATATGATTCTACAATCCCATTCTTGGGCATATATCTAGAAGAAATGAAAAATCTAATTCAAAAATGCACCCCAATGTTCATAGCAGCACAATTTGCAATAGTTAAGAAATGGAAGCAACCTAAATGTCCATAGACAGACGAATGGACAAAGAAGTGGTATACATATACAACAGCATACTACTCAGTCGTAAAAAAGAATTAAAAATGCCATTTGCAGCGACACTGATGGACCTAGAGATAATCATACTAAGTAGAGTAAGTCAGCCATGCATGTGTGCTCAGTCATTCAGTTGCGTTCGACTCTTTGCAACCCCATGGACTGTAGCCTGCCAGCCTCCTCTGACCACAGGATTCTCCAGGCAAGAATACTGGAGTGGGTTGCCATTTCCTCCTCCAGGGGATCTTCCTGAACCAAGAATCGAACTCATGTGTCCTGCATCTTCTGCAGTGGCAGGCAGATTCTTTACCACTGAGCCACCTGGGTAGCCCAAAGTAAGTCAGATACAGAAAGACTAATATCATGTGATATCACTTATATGTATAATGTTTTAAATGACACAAATGAATTTATTTACAAAAAAAGATACCCACTATTATATAGAAAATAGATAAACAACAATGACCTACCATATAGTGCAGGGAATTGTATTCAATATGTTGCTGTTGTTCAGCCACTAAGTTGTGTCGGACTCAGAACAACCCCATGGATTGCAGACACCAGGCTTCCCTGTCCTTCACCATCTCCTGGGATTTGCTCAAACTCACAGCCGTTGAGTCAGTGAAATCCAACCATCTCATCCTCTGTCGTCCCCATCTCCTCCTGCCCTCAATCTGTCCCAGCATCAGGGTCCTTTCCAATGAGTCAGCTCTTCACATCAGGTGGCCAAAGTATTAGAGCTTCAGCTTCAGCATCAGTCCTTCCAATGAACACTCAGGGTTGATTTCCTTAAGGATTGAGTGGTTTGATTTCCTTGCTGTCCAAGGGACTCTTCAAGAGTCTTCTCCAGCACCACAATTCAAAAGCATCAATTCTTTGGCACTGAGCCTTGTTTATGGTCCAACTCTTACATCTGTACATGGCTACTGGAAAAACCATAGCTTTGACTAGACTGATCTTTGTTGGCAAAGTGATGTCTCTGATTTTTAACATGCTGTCTAGGTTTGTCATAGCTTTCCTTCCAAGGGCAAGCGTCTTTTAATCTCATGGCTGCAGTCACCATCCACATTGATTTTGGAGCCCAAGAAAATGAAATCTGTCACTGTTTCCACTATTTCCCCATTTATTTGCCATGAAGTGATAAGACCAGATGTCATGATCTTAGATTTTTTTGAATATTGAGTTTTAAGCCAGCTTTTTCACTCTCCTCTTTCTCATCAAGAGACCCTTTAATAGAAAAGAATCTGAAAAATAATAGGTATATGTATATATGTATAACTGAATCACTTTGCATACACCTGAAACTAATACATTATAAATTGACTATACTTCAATTTTTTTAAATTATATTGATGTTCTACTTAATCAACAAAGAAAAGGGAGAAACAAAATGAAATACAAACAGAAACAAATAAGTCTATTTCAAATGAACAACGAAACTACACCAAATGGGGGAAACAAAAAAAAAACCTGTAAACAAATATTAAGCACTAGTTAGCAGCTTTGTTTTTCACAGTAGTGACTTAGGCAGTTCTAAAACAACTATATGCATATCCTGCTGCTACTGCTACTAAATCGCTCAGTCATGTCTGACCCTGTGCGACCCCATAGACGGCATCTCACCAGGCTCCCCCATCCCTGGGATTCTCCAGGCAAGAACACTGGAGTGGGTTGCCATTTCCTTCTCCAATGCATGAAAGTGAAAAGTGAAAGGGAAGTCGCTCAGTCGTGTCTAACTCTGGCGACCCCATGGACTGCAGCCTACCAGGCTCCTCCATCCATGGGATTTTCCAGGCAAGAGTACTGGAGTGGGGTGCCACTGCCTTCTCCGATGCATATCTTAGGATTGAACAAATAAGTAAAACTATTGTGAATATTGAGAACCAGATTTCTCACTGTACAAGAAAGGAGTTAGAAATATGGAAAGGGGGTACAGCTAGAATGAATCTTGTGGTTTGAGATTAGAATTGGAGTGCCAGTATGAATTAATGATTTTAAGATGAATCAGAGATTACATATATAGATATAGACATATGGTTGATAGATAGATGATAGATAATATGTGTATGTGTGTTTAGGAATATATACATACACACCAGCTCTGTCCACTGAGATGGACTGTAAGCAATGACCCCTAGTTTTAACAATGGGCACACTTCATGCCCATATTTTGGTATCTCTTCCAAAAGGAACCAAGACTAGTTTCTTGAGGAAATGGCTAATTCCAGAGTTGGGGCAGAACAAGTATAAGATGAGCCTGGAATGTTCAAAGGATAATGGATATATCAAAAGGACACAAAAGCAAGCTTGAAAGGATTCTCCCTGTCAAATTCTGGGACAATTTGGGCATCAAAATAAATAATGAATGTAGCAGTTTATAATGCATTGAATAAAATAAGAATCCACAAATCCATATGACAACACTAAATGAATGAACAAAGAAGGAAGCGAGGAAGGCAAAGAGAGAGAGTGCTCTTCCTTATTGTAGAATATGAACTAACAAATGTAGAAGGAATAATAATAGGATTAGAAAATCACCATTTGGCAGTCACCATAGGAATAATTGTTTCAGCCAAGTACAGTGGGATGTGAGTGTGAGGGAAACCATGGCTTGTTATTCCATATACTTCTGTGTTGTTTGTCTCACAGTGTGCATGTTCCCATGCATCACTTGTATAATTAAAAATATGTTTATTCTTTTGATATGCTCAGGGACATGTATTTGTCACTGTCAGTGCTTGCTGCAAGATACTGGGACACAAATAAGTAGCACTGAGGCAGCACCCAGGAGCACTGTCTCCTGAGAGACAGAGATAAGAGCAGCAGGCCTAATTAACTGTAATACTGAAAAAAATACACTAGAACATGGTGGGATCACTCTTGCCTGAGTATCTCAGCACTGTGCTGAGACTATAACAAGCACCCAGTAGAAACTTGCATAAGGTGTAAAACAGCATATCCAATCACTATCTTTGCAGAAGAAAGTGGGGAATGCAAAGTATGATATATAAGTATATATAAATATACATATATAAGCATATAGGTAGATATTAATACTTATATTGTCAAAGAGCAACACTGCAAGGATAAACCAAAAACTCATTTTTAAAATGTGACCTGTGATGGGTAGGGCATAACAGGGTGCAGGGACAGGATGGAAATTATATGGTTTAGACTATATATTGAAAACATAAAAATGTTTTACATATTCAAAAATTTAAATTTGATTAAAATTTAATCCCTAAAAATTGAAAACAAATGGAACTGAAAAAATATCACTATATCACATTCATGACATAGCTTCCAAAGACATTATATTATTTCCAACAACTTTGGAACACCGTGTTTTCAAACGCATGCCCTTAACGGAATACATTCCAAGGACATATAGAGCTGCTAAGAAAGTTTAGACTTCTTTCAGGAGTCTAATTGCTGGTAGAAATACTGGTTTTGTTACTTTACTGCAAAGAAGCCATTATATAAATGTTGTTCGGAACCAAGATCTTCCATATAAAATTGCCAATTTTGAAGTGCAAAATTTTAAAATTGCATAAACACCTTGGAATATTCATTTTGAATTGGAAATATCAGTATGGTCCAATAGGGCATCAACTCCTTGCTCTAAATTAGTATTCCTTAATGACAGAATTACATCTTTATGGTATCTTTCCTGTATTAACTGTATTTTGTGCAATCCAATAGCCTGAGTTAATGAAGGATACTTTTCTCTTATATAAAAATGCCAGTTAATAAATATAGGAAAGTGATAGAATTTTTAAAAAATGGCCACTCTGAAAATCTTAATAAAATAACTGAACCAGGCAACTATCATCAATGTGTGTGCTCAGTTATACCCGACTCTTTTCTCCCCCATGGACTGTAGCCCTCCAGGCTCCTCTGTCCATGGGATTCTCCAGACAAGAATATTGGAGCGAATTGCCATTTCCTACTCCAGGGGATCTTCCTGACCCAGGGAATGAACCCATAGCTCTTGCATCTCTTGCATTTCCTGCATTGGCAGGTGGATTCTTACCCACTGCATCACCTGGGAAGAGCAATAGATGAAATCATTAAATGAAAGGTTGATGGGGAAATTTCCTAGGGAGATATCAAGCTATTACCACCTTAACTCACTGATGAATCTTAACATCATTAAAAGCAAAACCACCATATATTATATGCCTCCTGGTATGAAATGGGAATCTCACAGCACCACCTATGAAGTGTTCTTAATAACCTGAATGAAACAGAGTCCTCAGAGCTAAGACCATCTCCAGGAATAATGGGAAGTAGATAACATGTTAAATGACTCCACAAGGGAGCAAAAAGACAAATTCAGAAGATGAGTCCTTCTACAGGAGTGATTCCCAACCTCCAGGCTGTGGCTCATACCTCCTGTCAGATCAGCGGCAACATTAGATTAGAAATAAAGTGCACAGTAAATGAAATGCATAAATCATCCTAAAACCACCCCCCTTTGCATTCCAGGAAAAAATTGTCTTCCACAAAACTGGTCTCTGGTGCCAAAAAGGCTGGGGATCCCTTTGTTGTGCTATAGCACAACTGCAATAAGTCAAGGGCATGACACAAAAAGTGCAAAGAGAAATTAAGGGCAAAGTGCTCCAGATTAAGGGACACTAAAGAACATATCAAACAGTGCACTGTGCTCTGAACAGAACAAGCCAACTGTAAAAAGACATTTGATTATAAAATTGGGTAATTGTGGGCTTGCTTATTGTTAGACATTCCAAGGAATTATTGCTATGCCTAAGTATAATAATGGAATAGTGGTTTATTAAATTATCTCCTTTTTTAGAAATGCATACTGAAGTATCAGTCAGTTCAGTTCAGTTCAGTTGCTCAGTCGTGTCTGACTCTGCGACCCCATGAATTGCAGCACGCCAGGCCTCCCTGCCCATCACCAACTCCTGGAGTTCACTCAGACTCATATCCATTGAGTCGGTGATACCATCCAGCCATCTCATCCTCGGTCGTCCCCTTCTCCTCCTGCCCCCAATCCCTCCCAGCATCAGAGTCTTTTCCAATGAGTCAACTCTTTGCATGAGGTGGCCAAAGTACTGGAGTTTCAGCTTTAGCATCATGCCTTCCAAAGAAATCCCAGGGCTGATCTCCTTCAGAATGGACTGGCTGGATCTCCTTGCAGTCCAAGGGACTCTCAAGAGTCTTCTCCAACACCACAGTTCAAAAGCATCATATATATGGGTACAATTCAATGTCTGAGATTTGCTTTTAAATACTCCAACAAAAGAAAAAAATGGAATAGATTAAACACATATGGTAGAATATTATTCATTATCCAATCATGATCACATGTGTGTTTATGCTACTACTCTTTGTGTTTGAAATGTTCATAACAAAAAAGGTAAAGTTTGTCGAGAAAATGAAAGTGAGCCCTAAGAAAAATTCTAGAATAAGTTGGAAAGAAGTATTTTTATTCAAGCCAGGGGTAAAAGACTTATTTAGGTTCAGTGACTAGGACAGTTAAACATGGGTGCGAAATGTACCAAATCATTCCCAATTGTTTAGACACCAAGTAGAACATTCTTTATGACAAGTATGTGATTTATTATTTTTTTAAAAGGCTGTGGAAAATTCTTAGAGAAATGGGAATATCAGACTACCTTGCCTGTTTCCTAAGAAACCTGTTGCCAGTCAAGAAGCAACAGTTAGGGGGGGCAGTCCTAAGATGGCAGAGGAATAGGATGGGGAGACCACTTCCCCCCCCCACAAATTCATCAAAAGAACATTTAAATGCTGAGTAAATCCCACAAAACAACTTCTGAATGCCAGCAGAGGACATCAGGCACCCAGAAAAGCAGCCCATTGTCTTTGAAAGGAGGTAGGAAAAAATATAAAAGACAAAAAAAGAGACAAAAGAGGTAGGGACGGACCTCCATCCCAGGAAGGGAGTCTTAAAAAGAGAGAAGTTTCCAAACACCAGGAAAAACTCTCACTGCCGAGTCTGTGGTGAGCCTTGAAGCACAGAGGGCAACATAACTGGGAGGAAAAATAACTAAATAATTAAAACCCACAGATTACGAGCCCAATGGTAACTCCCCCAGCGGAGAAGCTGCGCAGATGCCTGCACCTGCCACTAGCAAGTGGGGGTTGGGCAGGGAGGCGCAGGTGCATTGCTTAGAGTAAGGATCTGGCCTGAATGCCCCGAGGGCAATCTGAGCAAACTAACTTGGGCTAGCAAACCAGACAGTGGGATAGCTACCATGCAAAAAGCCAGCCTTAACCTAAGACATCTCCAGGCCTGGGCACAGAACAAAGGACTGAACAGAACTAGCCGGCTGCAGACCATCCCCCTCTGATGACAGGCAGCTAGAGCCAGAAGGGGGCAATCGCAGCCCCAGAGAGACATTATCTACAAAACTGTAAGCAGGCTTCTTTGCTAACTAAGACTTCCTGGGGTTCTGGACGGTCAACATCCGCCTGAGAGGGTGCGCCAGTTGTACACCCAGAAAACCACACTCGCCAATCACCTCATCACCTGAGCTGCTCGGACCTAGAAAGGGCACAAAATGCAGGCCCAACCGAGTCTGCACCTCTGAGGACTACCCAAGTGCCTGAACTTGAGTGGCTTAGACCTGGGAGGTGCATGCAGCCCAGGGCTGGCCTCAGAAGGTTCCCGGCGGAGCAACCTAGAGCCTGAGCAGTGTAGGAGGGAGGGTACAAGTGCCATGAGTGGGGGCAAGCCCAGTGTGGCTGAGACACTGTGAGCACATGCCAGTGTTATTTGTTTGCAGTGTCCGTCTCTCCCCACAGCGCGACTGAACAAGTGAACCTAAAAAAAGTGTCCACCACTGCCCCCTTTGTGTCAGGGCGGAAATCAGACATTGAAGAGACCAGCAAACAGAAGAAGCTAAAACAGAGGGAACCGCCTTGGAAGTGACAGGTGCAATAGATTAAAACCCTGTCATTAGTACCAACTACATGGGAAGGGGCCTATAGATCTTGAGAAATATAAGCCAGACCAAGGAACTATCCGAAAATGAACTGACCCCACAATACCCACAACAACATCAGAGAAAGTCCTAGATATATTTTTATGATCATTCTTTTTTTTTTAATTTTTAAGTCCTCTATTACTCCTTTAATTTTCACTTTTATAACCTATTACTTTGCCAAAACAAGACCTTATTTGTTTAAAGCAAACTTCATATATATATAAATATATATATAATAATTTTTGTGACTTTTTTTCTCTTTCTTTTTTTTCTTCTTTTCTTTAATATTGTATTTTTGAAATTCCAAACTCTACTCTAGATTTTTAATCTTTGTTCCTCGGTATTTGTTATCAATTTTGTACCTTTAAGAACCCAATCTTCAGTACCCATTTTTACTTGGGAGCGAGATTACTGGCTTGACTGCTCTCTCCCCCTTTGGACTCTCCTTTTTCTCCACCAGGTCGCCTCTGTCTCCTCCTTATGCCCTCTCTTCTCTACCCAACTCTGTGAATCTCTGTGTGTTCCAGACGGTAGAGAACATTTAGGGAACTGATTACTGGCTGGATCTGTCTCTCTCCTTTTGATTCCCCCCTTTTATCCTCCTGGCCACCTCTGTCTCCCCTCTTCTCTTCTCTGTATAACTCCGTGAACATCTATCAGTGGTCCAGTTGTGGAGTGCACATAAGGAAGTGATTACTGGCTAGCTTGCTCTCTCCTCTGTTGATTCCACCTCATCTCATTCGGGTCATCTCTAACTCCCTCCTCCCTCTTCTCTTCTCCATGTAACTCTGTGAACCTCTCTGGGTGTCCCTCAATGTGGAGAAACTTTTCATCTTTAACCTAGATGTTTTATCAATGGTGCTGTATAGAAGGAGAAGTCTTGAGACTACTGTAAAAATAAGACTGAAAACAAGAAGCAGGAGGCTTAAATCCAAACCCTGAGAACACCAGAGAACTCCTGACTCCAGGGAACATTAATTAACAGGAGCTCATCAAATGCCTCCATACCTACACTGAAACCAAGCACCACCCAAGGGCCAACAAGTTCCAGAGCAAGACATATCATGCAAATTCTCCAGCAACAAAGGAACACAACCCTGAGCTCCAATATACATCCCATAACTCATTACTGGACACTTCATTGCACTCCAGAGAGAAGAAATCCAGCTCCACCCACCAGAACACCGACACAAGCTTCCCTAACCAAGAAACCTTGACAAGCCACCTGTACAACCCCACCCACAGTGAGGAAACTCCACAATAAAGAGAACTCCACAAACTGCCAGAATACAGAAAGGCCACCCCAAACTCAGCAATATAAACAAGATGAAGAGACACAGGAATACCCAGCAGGTAAAGGAACAGGATAAATGCCCACCAAACAAAACAAAAGAGAAAGAGATAGGGAACCTACCTGATAAAGAATGATATGAAAATGATCCAAAATCTTGAAATCAAAATGGAATCACAGATAAATAGCCTGGAGACAAGGACTGAGAATATGCAAGAAAGGTTTAACAAGGACCTAGAAGAAATAAAAAAGAGTCAATATATAATGAATAATGCAATAAATGAGATTAAAAACACTCTGGAGGCAACAAATAGTAGAATAACAGAGACAGAAGATAGGATTAGTGAAGTAGAAGATAGAATGGTAGAAATAAATGAATCAAAGAGGAAAAAAGAAAAACAAATTANGAAATAAAAAAGAGTCAATATATAATGAATAATGTAATAAATGAGAACAAGGTGGCAGTGGATGTCTATTAGGTGGAGCTTTTGGAAAAGCTGTAACTTCACTAATGAAAAAAGATAGTCTTGGGACTTTCCTCGTGGTCCAGTGGTTAAGCGTCTGCCTTCCAATACAGGGTTTGATCCCTGGTCCTGGAACTAGGATCCCATATGCTACAACTGAGCTCATGCACTGCAGTTTATTGAGCCCAGGATCTCTGGAGCCCATGGGTAATGAGGAGCCCATGCATCACAATGAAAGATTCCACATGCTGCAACTAAGACCCAATGCAGCCAAAATTAAATTAAAAAAAAAAATTAAGCCTCAATGGGCACTATTTTTTATTTCCTCCCGCTCCCTTTCCTGGAAACTGGATGTGATGCCTAGAGATGGAGCAGCTGTCTTGAAACTATTAGGGAGCGGCTGCATACTAGAAGCGGTCTGGATCTAGTGACTGCTTTGAACAAAGCACCAGCTTTGGGGGGTTTGCCTCTAGATGTCCTCTTACATGAGAAGGATAAAACTCCGGCTTACTTAGGCCATGGTAGTATCCAGACTCTGTAAGGTTTTTTATGTCAGCCACTGTCCAGATGCCTGCTATGCATTTGGTTGAATGCTATGCTTCAACCATAGCATTCTCAACTGGTACTCGATGGCATATAAAATTTTACATGTATTTTTTAGGGGGTCAGTGGGTCCCTCCCTTGAAGCTAATCCATGAGTTTCATATTAAGAGCTCTGCAAGCCATAGGCCCTACCAATCTAAATATTCTAGCATATCCTTGGATCTCCTGCATCTATTTTTGCGCAGTTGTGATTGGTTAAGTCAGTGATTTTATGCCCTCTATTATTTGCATTCTTATCCACTTAGAAAAAGAAAATGTCAAATAAGAATAATATGCCTTGAAAAAGTTCCTCGATGCCAGGAACTCACATTTGTGTGAAGTATAGCCCTGGGACAGAATGTATTTGCACTAAAAGCCACCTACACACAGTCAAATGAAGTCTGAGTATTCCCTCACAGCTATTGAAGCGACCTGAGGGCCCTCTTCATTTGTCAAGATCTTACCCATCCTCCAAAATCCAACTTGATCCCTCCTCCAGGAAGCCTTTTTTGAATGTCTAACCATCACTGAGCTTCCCTCATCCTGACTACCTTCTGACCTCCTACTGCCCTCTACTTGGTGCTTCTCAAATTATCATTCATGAAAGACCTGTATTCTTTTATTTCCAATTTGTCACAGAAATCTAATTAAAATAAATTAAAGAAACAGAAAATTTTAAAGAATAGTACAAAATGCAAGGCCTCCTTTTAAAAAGAAAATTCAGATTCAACAGAAATAATTTTTTGGTCAATTGCTATGAAAGTTTCTAAACACTGACCTTTGCTTTACACTTAGTTCGTCACACGTTGATAGTGACCTGTTTGCAGAATGGCCTTGTCCTTGGACCCCACTATGGGCTCTGCACTGAGTGATTCATGCACTGAAAGCTCTCCTGCCTGATACCTGTCTTTTATCCCCCAAGGGGTTAATGCTGGTGCAATTCTGTTAGCCTCACACCCTCACCTCCCTCTGAGGTTAGGACACTCTGATTCCTGAAAATTCTCATTTGTCACAGTTGCTGGCACACCTCCTGGGGAAAGATTCAGTCCTCTCCTGAACCTGGGTTAGAGGAATCCAAAAGCAGTTAGCCTGGTCTTGTGTTTCCCCCATGCTTTTTCCTTCCTGATATGGACTATCAGGCAAAGCTTCCTCCAGCCCACCTCCTTCCCAACAAGTTTCTTCCACCATTTACATTTGTAAACATCAGGCACCTAAAGGCAAGTTCTTACTTTTTTGTCCTTCACGCATGAACAGCCATTCTTCACTGATTATGACATGACAAGCGGTAGCGGGTCCCTTGGCTTCAGAACCCAGCCCAGGGTCATGACCTCCTCATCAGGTGCTGACTCACACTCAGTTTCCTCTCTGGGCCGAAAACCCTGCATCTCAACACAAGCCTCTGTGTCTTGCGGGGCTCAGAGAACAACATGCCCTTCACAAGACACTCCTGCTCTAAATTTCAGGATGAGGCAATATACATATATATCTTTAAAGAAGTATTCCTAAGTCACCTTCAGGAGAGTCTAGACCCACATGCGGCTTGTTAGAAATTCTTGCGTGTCTTCCATGTATAAAAAGCTGTTCAAGAGATTGGCTGATTCCCAGATTACCACAGCTCTCCACAAAGGGCCAAATGGGTCTCGGTCATATTTGGAAATGCACTTCGACCATTGTGAGTGAGCAGTGTTGGAGCAGGCCAGTAAAACAAGATCATGCAAATGAACAGAAGCTTGCTGACCAGGGTACAGATATTAGCCAGCGAAGCCTAAAGACATGCTGTCTGGCCTGAGCGCTTCCTTGGCTCCCCAGATGGAGTTGAACCTCTCTGTCACATTCTTCAGGTCAGGATCCATTTGAACTCAGCAAATCAATAGTCAGAACCTCAGTCTTCACCTTGCCTTATTGGCTACACCTGCCTTCTCTGTAGATGTTGGAGGTAAGAGAGAGCCTTATGATGGGGAGGAGGATCCCTGGTGTCCATGATCCCAAAGAGGGCTTAGAACAGTAACTGGAGCAGCAGCATTAGGTGAGACTCTGGTCTCTTCCATGCCTCGGATCCCTGCCCTGATGTTCATTCAGCTGTTTGCTGAGGACCTACTGTGTGTAGGCACAGCACCATGTCACATACATACATGTGGTTGTTGACCCACCAGTAAGGGTAGAGTCAGGGCTCTGAAAAGGAAATGAAATAAGTACATCCCTGCTCACAGGTACTGTGGACCTGTAGAATCCTCCTACGGGATGACTGATTCCCGGAGAGCTCTGGCGTCTCGCCGCAGCCCGCTGAGTTACCTGAGTAAAACTGGAGTAGAAACCTAAGCTCCTTGCACAACGGCTCTGTCTACATGATAAAAAGTACTGGATTGAAAAAAATGATCAATTCCATTCTCTTGAAGTTGGAACAAAAGAACAAGACTAAGAATCAGCCCTGCCTGATTTATCTTGGGCAAAGCTATCTTTCTTTTGTGTAACGGTCATTGTACAGTGTTCATGATGTGCCAGATTTGGAATTAGAAAACCCAGAGGTGGCTAGGTTTGCTACCTCTTACCGTGTGGCCATGGGCAGACACTTTACCATCTCCCAGCTGTCTGGCTTACCTGTAAAATGGAGATGACATATCCTGTGCCCATTCTCAGGACTCAAAGAGACAACGATGTGAAGTTACTTGAAAAAACTCTAAAGCAGGGGATGGCATTCTGTGATCCATGGGTCAAATCTGGCCCACCATTGGTTTTTTTAAACAAAGCTTTATTGAAACACAGCCATGCTTACCCATGTATGTGTTCGTGGCTGCTTTTGCAACATACAACAGCACAGTTGAATAGTTGGAACAGAGATCATATGACCCACAAGTAAAAGTATTTAAGGCCTAGCCCTTTCCCTCGTAGCTCAGTTGGTAAATAATCTGCCTGCAATGCAGGAGACTCGGGTTTGATTCCTGGGTCAGGAAGATCCCCTGGAGAAGGAAATGACAACCCACTCCAGTATTATTGCCTAGAGAATTCCATGGACAGAGGAGCCTGCCAGGCTATAGTCCACTGGGTCACAAGAGTCAGACACGACTTAGAGACTAAACCAGCACAGCCTTTTACAGAGAAGTCTGCTTTAAAGCACTATCTAACCCAGATGTATTGTTGCTACATGGCGCTAGGCACAGGGATAAGCTCCAAGGAGGAATTCACAGAATAAAATGTGGTTAATTGAATTAATCACTGAGAATTTATCTTAATGTAACAGAATTTTACCTCTAATTGATTCATTGTTGGTTTTTTTTTTAACAGACTCTTAACGTTTTGAGTTACATTTGTGCCTCAAAAAGACTTAAAGATATAGCTTGCCATTTCTCTCTGCTAAAGTCTGGTCTCTAATACATTTTTTACAGGTGATGACATCAGGCATTCCTGAGCAGATTTCAGTGGCTTTGTGGGTACTGATGACAAATAGGAAAACCCATATCTCTATGTACAGATCATGATCAGTTCATGAAAGAGGAAATGATTTTACAAAATTAATGGTTGGAAAGGATCTTGAAATTTTTTACCATTTAGACATCTGTCTGCATTTAGATTGCATTTTTAATAGAAAATCCCAAGACTTTATCTTTCAGGAAACAATAAAGAACACAGTCCAACTATGAACTGTTTTGAAGGCAAGAATAAGATTGGTTTCCTGGATTCGCAGAGCCCAGTCATGAACAAAGAAATAGTTGATATGTGTTTGCTGACCAGCTGACTGAATGAATGAATCAATGTTTCATTTGTAAAATGTAAAGAATCATAAAACCTGCCCTCCCCACCCCTCCGAGTATGAAGCTGAAGGAGAAAAGGGCAGGAAAACTTTTTGTGAGATATCAACCATGTGACTGCTCTTCTGTTTTTCTGATCACATCCCTGGGACTGGTTTAGGCTGAGACTTGGTTTCAGTGGCCTCCCTAACAACACCCCTTCTTATCCAGGTTGGCTGTAGGGGTTGCCCTGAGGCACAAAGTAAAATCAAGGGCGGCTTCAGAAAGCAAAGGAATCTCCATAGCAATCAGGCACTTGGATAGGATGCTGGGCTTGGGGTTGGTGGGGAGAAAAGGCCGGAAGCTCCCTGCCTTCACTGGTAATGCTGGGGTGATTACATGCCTATGTGAAGATGTAAGAACTTGGCTGATGGAGTTCCCTGCCCACTCTCAGCTGCCTCATCTTCCATCTGACTCCGTGAGACACTACACTGCCACAGATCTTTGTAGAAGTGCAGACACCCCCAGAACGGGAGTGTACACCCTAAGTTTCCATGTAACTTTCCATGGGCTTAAGAACCTTCACTTGGCCCCTGCAGAAGGCAGACCCTGATATTAGTCACTCTTTGCAGCTGAACTCAACATTAGGCTAGAAGGAACTTGGTGTCCTGAGCAGCAGTTCCAACGGCTCCAGCTGCCCAGACTCACTAGGGGAGCCCTGGGGCATCTTTTTCGCACATCTTTTTTCACTTTCTTACAGGCTCTTAGACTAGAACCTCAGTGGAGTCACGCTCTTGCCCTCTCGCCTGCTTCTGCTCTTAGAGTTCCCACCCCAGGAAACAGCAGCACCCTGGTCTTAGAGCCATTCCCTATTCTGATTTCTCCACCATCTCCCACACTTTTGAAGAACCAACCCTTTTGATCTTTCTCCCTTCTGGACATTTCAAAACACATCTCAATAGGAAGGAGTTTTAAAACAGATGTAAATGAGTTCTTTTTTATTTTCAGAAGTATTTGCATCTGAAGAGAGTCACAGGCTTTGAACTGCATTATTTGATTAAATGAAAATAGATTTCCTTCCCCTCCTCCATACAGAGGGTGGCCTCAAACCCACGGAGGCTCTCGGGGTTTGGACCTCTTTCTGGGTAAACAACCCACAGCACACACCCTCTGCTCTATCCCAACACACCTTTCAGTCGCACACAAACACAAGATGTGTCTTGCCCTCTCCGGTTCAAATTGCATCCATTCTTCAAAGCTCAGCTCATTTTCCCTCATCCACAAAGGCCCTCTCTGGCCCTCTGGCGCATTTTTGCTTCTCCTCACAGCTGAGTTCCCTGACGGATGCACAGATTCTTCACACCTCAGGAAAGGTATTCTCGGGACCTCTGAGCTTGTGTGACTGTATGAGAAGGAGACTGTGGTAAAAGGAGCAGCCATGAACGAACAACCCTGATTCTGTTATGACCTGGGAGCGGGGGATGATGCTGGGTAACAGCACTTCCTGCCCCAAAAAACCTTGGTCCTGGACTCGAGAAATGGATGGCCTCCCATCTCAGGCTATGATGAGCACTACTCCAGAAAACCAAGCTATGCACTCAGACACCCAGGCAACACTTTGGCAAAAGGAAGCCAATCAAAAACATCTTTGAGGGGACTCCCCTGGCTGTCCAGTGGCTAAGAACCTGCACTGCCATTGCAGGGGGCACGGGTTTAATCCCTGGTTAGGGAACTAGATCCCACATGCTGCACAGTGTAGCCAAAAATAAACAAATAAAAATAAATGTAAAATAACAATCCTTTAGAAAAAAATCTTTTTGGGAAAACTATCTGGCAGTCAGTATTAAAAGTAAACATATATACATCCTCTGATACAGCAATCCCTGGGTATTACCTAATAGAAACGCTTGGACTTTTATACCACAAAATATGTACAAGGAAATTCATAACAGCATTATTCAAAATAGTCCTGAACTGAGAACTCCCCACAAGGCCATGAACATGGATAAATAATACTGGGGAACATTCACAGAATAGAATGCTACAGAGCGTGAGAGTGAACAGCCATGAACTACACCCAACCCTACAGATGAAAGTTACAAACTCAGTACAGAGCGAAAACATCCAGACATGGAAACTCTATGATTCCATTTACATAACTTTCCAAAAAAGGCAAAACCAGTCTATGTGTTAGAAATCAGCTTAGCGGTTACCCTTGAGGTGGAGAGATTTGTCCCCAAAACAGTTGTGCAGCTAATAGTTATATCAATTCTATTCCTTCCTACTGATTGTTGCGATGGTCAGTAGAGAGATTTACAGTGGAAATTAAAAAGCGATAGATTCAACTTGTTAACCAAGTCTTTATTAGACTCCTCTCCATGGGCCCTCGATGGCAGGGGTGCAGGATGAATCAGAATTTCCGCTCTCAACTACATCACAGGCCCAGAGAGAGGGCTGTCTTCTCTTCCCTGTGAAGCTCACTCTGTGTAATGGTCAGTACCCAGCCCACCCAAGAATCCTCACTCTCCAAAGTTAGAGATACCCTCCCACCCTGCCAGGTCCAGAAGATCACTCCAGACTGAGACACTTAGGTCCACTTCACTAGCTCAAAGTTAGAATCACAGTTCTAGCCCCAAGCTCCTATAGATTGGACCTGGCATGTCTGGAACAAAAATGTTTAACCAGTATCCAGTCTGCGTCTCGCAGTATCTCCCTCTGCCTTCACGGGACAGACTTATGCGCTGAGCTGGGAGCTAACACCTCCCTCCACAGCCATCGCCAGCCTCCAATGCCTAGAGGCCAGCAAAATGCTTCAGCATTGTGATTTCTAGATTTCTCGTCTAAGCCAAGGCCACCCTTTAGCACCACACTGACCCCTATCACGTGAGGGACCATTTCACTCTCGCAGAAGGTGAGCAGCAGCATCAGTGTTTCTTCACATCTGATTTCGCAGAGCATATCAAGCCAACCTCACTTCCTATTGGCACCCAGAGAGCAGCCTGCCTTCCGGAACATCAGACCCCACAAGGCCCCAGGCCCCTTCCAGCCCCTTCCTCAAATCGAGCAGGCTCAGAAGATCCCTGGAAGGGCCTGAGCGCTGGGAAATGACAGCAACTCGCAGCATTGCCAACTCTACCAAATCACCATGGAAGGAAATCAGAGCTGGAGGGACCCCAGGAATCACCCAGGTCCGAAGACCCCCTGATCTGAATAAGGAGAAGAGCCCGAAGGGCTGAAGTCTACTGTTCTTGGTTACACGGGTGAGCAAAGCTGAGAACACAATTCCGATCTCCAGATGCCAGGGCTCTGCCTATACAGACACTCTGACCTGCTAAGTTCCTATCAGGAAAAGCCACTACCTCTCCTTTTCTGAATCCAGACCTCACAGAGGACCTGAGGAGCTCTAGGCTAAATTGGACCCACCTTTGAAGCCACAGAAATTTACCTGCACAGGAGATCTTGTTTCTCTCAGCAACTGGACAGTCTCTAATCCCAATGCAGATAGAACCCAGCTGCCAGAGATAGCTCCTTATATAACCGGTCCTTTCTAGGCACAGGTGTTGGACTGAGTCTGAGTTCCCGCCTCCCGGAGCCTCGGCTCCTCCCCACCCTGCTCCTTCCCCCTCCTCCCCAACTTCTCTGAAAGGGCGGGGAATGCCCCGGGGGTTTGTGATGTTATCATACAAATCCAATCATTTTCTTGAGCTAACAGAGGAACAGAGCATGTTTCAGTGATGCCTTGAGAAGGGTTAGTCATCTTCTCAGTTCCAGTCTCGGAAGGTATGTGACGATATGGCTTAGAGCATTATTTCATTGCAGGAAATAACACAATTCTTATTTTCTTTTTCCGTCTTCAGAGTTTGATGCTGCAACCACGGATATCTCCCGCTGAGGAGGAACTTTGTGACTCATATTTGCTATTGAAAGAGCCCCCTTCCCTTCCCAAATCTACTCCCAAGTCCCACTAGTCTGCCAATTTAGTCTTCAAGGTTTTGACTACTCAAAGCTAGAAACAGTGACCCCTATTGACTGTTTCCTTCCATTTCATACTGGCTCTTCCCCCAAACAATTCCTGTCACTCATGTGGCTGCTCTTTGATGAAGACATCTCCTGGGTTCCCACCATGACTTGCACAGATTTTCATCATAGTGTTTAAGTCAGTTCTAGCTTGTCTGACTCCATGCTTGCACATCTTAGATCGCTAGGCCCCAGAGCAATGGCTAGCACCCAGCGGGTGCTCAATACATGTCAATGGAATCAAAGAGCCCCTTACCTCTAGAACCCCTCCCTCCTCTCCCTTCCTCCTGCTTCTCTGCAATGGCCTTTTGCCCTGACTCTAACCTCTCACACCTTGCTCCTTCTGTACAACTACCACCACACTCACTTTAGTAATGTTTGTTGTTGTTTTTAGCCACTCGGTTGTGTCCAACTCTTTCATAACCCCATGGACTGGAGCCTGCCAGGTTCCTTCTGTCCATGGGATTTCCTAGGCATGAATACTAGAATGGGTTGCAATCTTTCTGATTCAGGGATTGAACTCATATCTTCTGAATTGGCAAGTGGCTTCTTTAGCACTGACCACCAGGGAAGCCCCGTTTCAGTAATACTGATAAAGAAAAGAATACTGATAATATTAGCTATTATGGGCTCGATATTTGTATCTTCCTCAAAATTCATATATGGAAACCTTATAACCCCACATGCCTGCATGTGAAGTCACTTCAGTCATGTCTGACTCTTTGCGATCCTATGGACTGTGGCCCTACAGGCTCCTCTGTCCATGGGATTCTCCCGGCCAGAATACTGGAGTATTTGGAATAAGGAAAGAAATGAGTCTGCAGTGATGGTTGTGTCCAACTCTTTCATAACCCCATGGACTGGAGCCTGCCAGGTTCCTTCTGTCCATGGGATTTCCTAGGCATGAATACTAGAATGGGTTGCAATCTTTCTGATTCAGGGATTGAACTCATATCTTCTGAATTGGCAAGTGGCTTCTTTAGCACTGACCACCAGGGAAGCCCCGTTTCAGTAATACTGATAAAGAAAAGAATACTGATAATATTAGCTATTATGGGCTCGATATTTGTATCTTCCTCAAAATTCATATATGGAAACCTTATAACCCCACATGCCTGCATGTGAAGTCACTTCAGTCATGTCTGACTCTTTGCGATCCTATGGACTGTGGCCCTACAGGCTCCTCTGTCCATGGGATTCTCCCGGCCAGAATACTGGAGTATTTGGAATAAGGAAAGAAATGAGTCTGCAGTGATGTGGCCCTAATTTGATAGGATTAGTGTCCCTATAAGAAGAGACACGAGAGGGCCACACTCACTCACATGCTCTCTCTCTTTGTGCCCTGAGGAAAGGCCTTCTGAGGATGCACTGAGAAAGCAGCCATCTATGAGCCAAGAAGAGCATTCTCATCAGAAGCTGACCCTGCCAGACTTTATCTGGGATCTCTATCTTCCAGAACCACAAGAAAACATATTTCTGTTATTTAAGTTACCAGGTCTGCAGTATATTAGTATGGCAGCCTGAGCACATTAAAACAATAACCAACACTTACTGGCACATCTGACATCCCAGATACAAGCTAGGCACACTGCATGCAGAATCTCTGAATCTTCACAACTTTTTATCATACCCCTGTTACAAAGGGGAAACTGAGGCCCAGAGCAGTAACTTGATCAAGATAACTATAACTAGTACACAGCAGAGAGGTGACAAAGTCCCAGGGATGTCATATTCCACTAACTTTTCATCAAGTTGATCAAGAAAGTGTATCCCATCACTCCGAGTCAAATCCAAAGCTTCGAACCTTTGGCCAGACTTCATGTTTACAGAGCCATCCCCTCCTCATGATATTTGGTCTGAAAGTGGTGTGGGGTTCACGGGAGCAATGGTTTGGGGGAGTCAAAAGTCTAGGGAGTAAAATTCTGCTGGTTTAGTTAAGGAAAGTTCAATTTTCTTTTCTGAAAAATCATTTCATCACCAACTTAAGGCTCCCATCAAGGCATGAATTCAAACATGTTTTATAAAATATACAGAGTTCATTATTAGAGAAATGCAAATCAAAATTACAATGAGGTACCACCTCACACTGGTCAAAATGGCCACTGTCAAAAAATCTACAAACAATAAGTTCTGGAGAGGGTGTGGAGAACAGGGAACCCTCTTGCACTATTGGTGGGAATGTAAATTGTACAGCCACTATGGAGAACAGTATGGAGATAGATCCCTTAAAAAACTAAGACTAAAACTACCACATGATCCAAGAGTTCCATTACTGGGCATGTGCCCTGAGAAAACCATAATTCTAAAAAACACATGTGCTCCAATGTTCAAGGCATCACTATTTACCACAGCAGGACATGGAAGCAATCTAGATGACAATTGACAGGTAAACAGATTAAGAAGTTGTGGTAAGTATTTACAATGGAATATTACTCAGTCATAAAAAGGAATGAATTTGAGTTAGTTCTAGTAAGGTAGCCGAACCTAGAGCCTGTTATACAGAGTGAAGTAAGTCAGAAAGAGAAAAACAAATATCATATATTAATGCATATACGTGGACTCAAGAAAAATGCTACTGATGAACCTATTCACAGCAATCTAACCATTCTCTGCATTGATTCCTTTTTTGTGGTTGTAAGAGTAAAACAAGAAAATCAGGAACTGTTATACTAAGTGTTACTTCTGGCAGCACTATAGATAGGGATTTAAAGTCCTGGTGTTTATGGCAACAACAAAGCTTCATAAAATAATTTGACAAGTTCTCCAATGTTTCTTCCTGCTTGATCATTATTCGTTGGTTATAGGTCTTTAACACTAGGATCCAACAGAGAAAAGAGAAGGGATTTGATTTGTGAGTGGAAGAAAGGAAAAGGAAAAATTGGTGGTTCCATGTATGACTTTTAAGCATTAGAAATTTTTCCAAAAACCAAGATAATAAAAAGAGGCTTTGTGGGCTAGCTCATAAATTAAAAGTCATCTCCAAGGTTCCAAAGTAAATTCTAAGACCTAAGTTATTAATTTCTTCACACTGAAGATATATTCAGAATGTATAGGAAAATATTCTTTAAGAAACTCACTGGGAAGTTTGGAAATAAAAACAGACAAGGTATTTTTTCAGCAGGAGGGTGTTTCCCTAAGTTGTCAGAGACTTAGTTAGAATTTGAAGGACATTAATTTCTAACCCATAACCTGAGTGAACTTGAATTGTCAAGGTGTGCTGTATCTGGGAAGGGCTTGGGGAGGCCCCAGGAGTCATTCAGATCAGGGAGGCAGGGCAGGCATCAGGGCAGAATGGTCTGGAATGGGTGAGGGTAAAAGATGGAGAAATATACTGAGATCCAATTCTAGGCACGCAGCATTGGAGAGGGTTGAAAACAGCGTGGTAACCTGACCACAGGGCACAATTGGATTCCTAGAAAAGTAATGGCTGTATGGCTGACCTCTGTCTCTTAGGGCAGAGGGTTTAGCGTGTGTGTTAGTCGCTCAGTCATGTCTGACTCTTTGCGACCTCAAGGACTGTAGCTGTCAGGCTTCTCTGTCCATGGGATTCTCCAGGTAAGTTTACTGGAGTGGATTGCCATTCCCCTCTCCAGAGGATCTTCCTGACCTAGGGATCCAACCCTGGTCTCCTGCACTGCAGGCAGTTTCTTTAGCATTTGAGCTATAGGGAAGTCATGGTTTACAATGTAAGGCAATTGCTTATCAGAAAACCAAATAAGAAAAGAGCAGAATTATTGAACCAGATGTTAAGAGCCCATAAAATACCTAGATTAGGCCCTGGTTATTTCCCCAGTCTTGGGGTAGAATTGGTCGCTAATGATGGATGGATGGAGGTGAAATGGGAGCAGAACCAAGAGAACCCTCCATCACCCTCCATTCGGGTTACTGTTTTCCCTACCTTACCTTCTCTGACCTAATATTGGTCCAGGGGAGCAGGTCTGTGTAGCATGTGGGATCATACTGGGCAATGCCTGGGACACATGTATTTATGACATATATATCATATATGGTACATAACATTTCAGTTAGACAGGAAGTGCATTCTGGCATTTCTCTAGCAAGTTCACAAAACATCCATTAATCTAGTATGCTGACCTCTTTTTATTTTTTTTTAACATGCTTTCCCCCATGACCTTTGGAAAGAATTTGATAACCTATCTCATGAAAAGATAGGCATGACTGATGACAGTTAAATTGTCAAATGCCAGTGATTCAATGACAAAACATAGGCCTTGAAACCTAGAACTTCTTCTATTAACAATAAGCCTAGGGGAGAACTTTTTCACATGACGAGCCTTCCTGGTATCCCCCTCAGATCATATAATTATGAAGTTACGAATTATTCTTCCAAACAAAGACTCTGATTCAAAGAGAGAAAATAAGCAAACAAAAAAGTCTACTTTAGGATTTGTTTTTTCATTTCTTTTTTAGCTTCTAGTCTGGTTCCCGGACAAACAAAAATGTTGTCTAGACTTTTTTTCTTTTAGTGCTTCAGAGGGTGCATTTCTTGTTTTCTGCTTCTATTCTTTATTGTGTTAGGAATTATTAAACTTGTCCAAATTGATACACAACTACAGAACATATTGCCATTCTTCTTCTCAACCTTTATTTTGTTCCTGACATCACTTTCCTGTGAGTGTCTCACAATTGTACCTCTACTTATCTATCGGCATGGGTTTGTTTATTTTCCATTTGACTTGTATCCTCGACTATAGCTATTGGCAGTTCATTTGTCTGCCATTATGATGCTCATGGCAGGGAAAATTAATTGCTAAGGAGAACAACGTGGTTTCTATGTTTCCTTCCAAGAGGTAGTGGCAAGGTTTCTGTCAAGAAAAAGCTCCGATGGTAAATAAACCATGACTAATCTCAGGGGCAGAAAGTGAAGAGGAACTAAAGAGCCTCTTAATGAAGGTGAAAGAGGAGAGTGAAAAAGTTGGCTTAAAGCTCAACATTCAGAAAACGAAGATCATGGCATCCAGTCCCATCAATTCATGGGAAATAGATGGGGAAACAGTAGAAACAGTGTCAGACTTTATCTTTTGGGGCTCCAAAATCACTGCACATGGTGACTGCAGCCATGAAATTAAAAGACACTTACTCCTTGGAAGAAAAGTTATGACCAACCTAGATAGCATATTCAAAAGCAGAGATATTACTTTGCCAACTAAGGTCCATCTTGTCAAGGCTATGGTTTTTCCAGTAGTCATGTATGAATGTGAGAGTTGGACTGTGAAGAAGACTGAGCGCCGAAGAATTGATGCCTTCGAACTGTGGTGTTGGAGAAGACTCTTGAGAGTTCCTTGGACTGCAAGGAGATCCAACCAGTCCATTCTGAACGAGATCAACCCTGGGATTTCTTTGGAAGGAATGATGCTGAAGCTGAAGCTCCAGTACTTTGGCCACCTCATGCGAAGAGTTGACTCATTGGAAAAGACTCTGATGCTGGGAGGGATTGGGGGCAGGAGGAGAANTATCATTTTGCTTTTTCATACCGTTCATGGGGTTCTCAAGGCAAGAATATTGAAGTGGTTTGCCATTCCCTTCTCCAGTGGACCACATTCTGTCAGACCTCTCCACCATGACCTGCCTGTCTTTGGTTGCCCTGCAGGCGTGGCTTAATTTCATTGAGTTAGACAAGGCTGCGGTCCTAGTGTGATTAGATTGACTAGTTTTCTCTGAGTATGGTTTCAGTGTGTCTGCCCTCTGATGCCCTCTTGCAACACCTTCCATCTTACTTAGGTTTCTCTTACCTTGGGCATGGGGTATCTCTTCACGCCTGCTCCAGCAAAGCACAGCTGCTGCTCCTTACCTTGGACGAGGGGTATCTCCTCACCACTGCCCTTCCTGACCTTCAACGTGGGATAGCTCCACTAGGCCCTCCTGCTCCTGCGCAGCCACCGGTCCTTGGACGTGAGGTGGCTCCTCCTGGCCATTCCTGCGCCGTCGTAGCCTGGCACTCTTGGCTGCTGCCCCTGACCTCGAACGTGGGGTAATTCCTCTTGGCCGCCACCCTTCGGGCATGGGGTCCCCCGGCTTCTGCCCCTGACCTTGGACATGGGGTAGCTCCTCTTGGCGGCGCTTAGTGCACCGGTTGCAGCCACCTGTGCTTAGTGCGCTGGTCGCAGCTGCCCACATCAGTAAAACAGACCCTAAAAATCAAGAGTCGCAACTTCCCTTCCTGTCTCTCACAGGAGCTGGCCTGTGATCTGGGCCCAGGAGGACAAATTAGGGACATACCAACATTACAGGCAGGAGGATCCTAGGCTCGAGCCTATATTAAAAAACAAACAAGAAACCTCTGTATCTCTTCTAGTCACCAGACTGATGTAGCCTGAAATCAGTCATAAACCCAAATACCACAGGTTGTTGAATTACACCGTAGGCTGAATTCACCAGATCTCCAGGTCTCTTATGTGAAACCTAAAGTCTGCTGGTTGCCAGAAGAATGGGACCTTGGGAATTGAAATTGGAGCAACAAAGTTGATTTGCATTAACCTGAGCGATAACTAAGCACCAGCTTCCACTGAGTCTCCCTTGGTGGCAGAAGCAGCCCTTCCTCCCCAGTCTAATGGGACTGGACCTGAGTGACTTGGGGATTCTCCAACGATTTGGCTGATCTTTCTCAAGATCCATTCATATCACCTTTTGGTGCCTCCATCCCCATTACTGGATTCAGACTCCTGTATGTCAGACCTGTGAGAAGAAAGTCTAATTTGTGTTGGCAGAAACCCCAATAATATATGTGAGAATTGATTCTATGCATGAGAGATCAGAGGGAAATAAATACAATTTTAGATTGGGCCAGACATTTTTAATTGTGGTAAAATATATATAACATAAAATTTGCCATTTTATGGGCCAAAGTACTAAACAGACATTTCTCCAAAGAAATATACAAATGGCTAACAAACACATGAAAAGATGCTCAATGTCACTTATTATCAGAGAAATGCAAATCAAAACCACAATGAGGTACCATCTCATGGCAGTAAGAATGGCTGCTATCAAAAAGTCTACAAACAATAAATGCTGGAGAGAGTGAGGAGAAAAGGAACCCTCTTACACTGTTGGTGGGAATGCGAACTAGTACAGCCACTATGAAGAACAGTGTGGAAATTCCTTAAAAAGCTGGAAATAGAACTGCCATATGACCCAGCAATCCCACTGCTGGGCATACACACTGAGGAAACCAGAATTGAAAGAGACATGTGTACCCCAATGTTCATCGCAGCACTGTTTACAATAGCCAGGACATGGAAGCAACCTAGATGTCCATCAGCAGATGAATGGATAAGAAAGCTGTGGTACATATACACAATGGAGTATTACTCAGCTATTAAAAAGAATGCATTTGAATCAGTTCTAATGAGATGGATAAAACTAGAGCCTATTATACAGAGTGAATTAAGTCAGAAAGAAAAACACCAATACAGTATATTAACACATATATATGGAATTTAGAAAGATGGTAATGATGACTATATGCGAGACAGCAAAAGAGACACAGATGTAAAGAACAAGACTGTTGGACTCTGTGGGAGAAGGGGAGGGTGAGATGATTTGAGAGAATATCATTGGAACGTGTATTATCATATGTGAAATTGATTGCCAGTCCAGGTTCGATGCATGAGACAGGGTGCTCAGGGCTGGTGCACTGGGACGACCCTGAGAGATGGGATGGAGAGGGAAGTGGGAGGGAGTGTCTGGATGGGGAACACCTGTACACCCATGGCTGATTCATGTGAATGTATGGCAAAAACCACCACAATATTGTAAAGTAATTAGCCTCCAATTAAATTAATTTTTTTTTAATTTGCCATTTTAACCACTTTCTAGTATCAGTTCTGCTTCTGCTAAGTCGCATCAGTCATGTCCAACTCTGCGACCCCATAGATGACAGCCCACCAGGCTCCCCTGTCCCTGGGATTCTCCAGGCAAGAACACTGGAGTGGGTTGCCATTTCCTTCTCCAATACATGAAAGTCAAAAGTGAAAGTGAAGTCACTCAGTCGTGTCTGACTCTTCGCAACCCCATGGACTGTAGCCTACCAGGCTCCTCTACCCATGTGATTCGCAGGCAAGAGTACTGGAGTGGGTTGCCATTGCCTTCCCCGAGTATACAGTTAGGTGGTGTTAATTACATTCAAAATGTTGTGCGACCATCGCCATTATCTAATTCCGAAACTTTTTTTTTTTAACCATTCCAAACAGAAGTTCTGCACCCATTAAGCGATAACGCTCATTCCACTCTGCCCCTAGTTCCTGGTAACCTTTAACCTGCTTTCTGTCCCTATACACTTGCCAGTTCTAGATATTTCATATAAGTGGAATCTTAACAATGTTTGTCCTTTTATGTTTGGATTATTTCCCTTAGAATAATATTTTCAGGGCTCATGCTCTGTGATGACCTAGAGAGGTGGGACTGGGCGAGGGGGGAGGTTCAAGAGGAAGGGGATATATGTATACTCATGACTGATTCACGTTGTTGTACAGCAAAAACCGACGCAACATTGTAAAGCAATTTTCCTCCAGCTAAAAATAAATTTTAAAAAAGAACCTGTTGCCAAATCCAAGGTCATAAAGATTTACCCCTGTGTTTTCTTCTAAGAGTTTTGTGGTTTTAGCTCTTGTATTTAGGTTGTTGATCCAATTTGAATTAATAGTATAGGTATGAGGTAGGGGTCCAACATCATTCTTTTGCATATAAAAATCCAGTTGCACCAGCACCCTCTGTTGAAGAGACTATCCTTACCCCACTGAATGGACTTGGCACTCGTCAAAAACCACTTGGCCATTTGATTTGTCTTTTTCAAGATTGTTTTGACTATTCAAGGCCCCTTGAAATTCCATATGAATTTGAACATTGGCATCTCCACATTTCTGCAAAAAGGCTGTTGGAATTTTGATAGGGATTTTGTTGAATCTGTAGGTTACTTTGTGTATTAGTAACATCTTAATTGGAGAAGGCAATGGCAACCCACTCCAGTACTCTTGCCTGGAAAATCCCATGGACGGAGAAGCCTGGCAGGCTGCAGTCTATGGGGTCGCAACGAGTCGGACATGACTGAGCGACTTCACTTTCACTTTTCACTTTCTTATGAATTTGAACATTGGCATCTCCACATTTCTGCAAAAAGGCTGTTGGAATTTTGATAGGGATTTTGTTGAATCTGTAGGTTACTTTGTGTATTAGTAACATCTTAATTGGAGAAGGCAATGGCAACCCACTCCAGTACTCTTGCCTGGAAAATCCCATGGACGGAGAAGCCTGGCAGGCTGCAGTCTATGGGGTCGCAACGAGTCGGACATGACTGAGCGACTTCACTTTTACTTTTCACCTTCATGTATTGGAGAAGGAAATGGCAACCCACTCCAGTGTTCTTGCCTGGAGAATCCCAGGGACAAGGGAGCCTGGTAGGCTGCCGTCTATGGGGTCGCACAGAGTCGGACACGACTGAAGCGACTTAGCAGCAGCAGCAGCAGCAACATCTTAATATAAAATCTTCCAATCTGGGGACTTCCCTGACAGTCAAGTGGTTAAGACTCCAAGCTTCTAATGCAGAGGGTGTGAGTTCAATCCCTGGCCAGGGAACTAAGATCCCACATTCTACGCAGCAAAAAAAAAAAAAAAAAATTACCTTCATCGTGGCATGCAGCATCTTTAGTTGTGGCATGTGGGATCTAGTTCCCTGACCAGACATAGATCCCAGGCCTCCAGCATTGAGAGTGCAGAGTCTTAGCCACTGGACCACCAAGAAAGTCCCCTACGGATATCTCTTAGATGGTATTGTAAATGAAATTGCTCTTAATTTCATTTTAAAACACAAGTGATTTTTATGTGTTGATCTTGCTCCTTGCAGCTTTGCTGAATTTATTAGATCTAGGCCTTTTCTGCATCTGAAATGCCCTTTCTGCATCAGTTGAGATGATCATGTAGGTTATTTTTTCCCTTGTTCTATTAATGTGATATATCTATAACCCTGATTGATTTTCTGATGTTGAACCACTCTTGCATTCCTGGAACAAATTCCACTAGATCATGATGTATAATCCTTTCAATATGCTGTTGGATTCTGTTTGCTAGTATTTTGTTGAGGATTTTTGCATCTGTATTCATAGGGGATATTGGTCTGTAATTTTCTTGTGATATCTTGGTTTTGGTAGGGCCAGACTTTTCAGTAGGGGTACACTTAGCATTCCTGGATGTATGTACTGTGTTAGCTAAAGCAGCTAGCAGTATTTCTAAGATTGGTCCTACTGATTGAAACCTGGGCTCAACAGTGTTAGTCGCTCAGTCGCGTCTGACTCTTTTTGACCCTGTGGACTGGGGCCCGCCAGGCTCCTCTGCCTATGAAATTCTCTAGGCAAGGATACTGGAGTGGGTTGCCATTCCCTTCTCCAGAGAATCTTCCTGACCCAGGGATCGAACCTGAGTCTTCCGTATTGCCGGCAGCTTCTTTACCGTCTGAGCCACCACACCGGGGAAGCCTATACTCAAGAGTAGCCTATGTTAATTGTACAGTGCAGAGG
Organism: Aepyceros melampus; assembly: GCA_006408695.1. NCBI lineage: Eukaryota > Metazoa > Chordata > Mammalia > Artiodactyla > Bovidae > Aepyceros > Aepyceros melampus. The sequence goes on along the minus strand of SJXQ01006346.1, from coordinate 195,811 downwards.
GAGGAATCCAAATGTTAGTGACATCGGTGGTATGCTGGTGAGCATAACTGACTTCCAAAGGTTTAGGGCAATAAGAGTGCTGGGCGGCGCCGGCTCCTGCAGCCGCCGCCACCCCACTGAGGGGCGCTCGCCGCCTCGCGTCTGGCTGAATCCTGGAAGCTGCGGCGCCTCCTGCCGGGGAGCCATCGCTGCAGCCTGAGGTCGGGTCCGGGTCGGAGGCTGCCTGAGGAGCGACGACGGTGGCGGCAACGGGAGCCCCACTGGGAGTCTGGGACTGAGGAACTGCCTGCGGCTTCACAAGGCCAGTATGGACAGAATAGCTTAGGACGTTTATCCCCGCCCGCTGCTTCTGAGACCTTCAGCGGAAACCAGAGTGCCTCCAGTCAGAGTAGTGCGTGCCACCTTCCCACCCCTATCCGACGGGCACCATGTGGTTCATCCGCGATGGCTATGGCATTGTCTTTGCTATTGTCACCTGGTTTCTGGTCTTATATGCGGAGTTCGTGGTCCTCTTCCTCATGCTGATTCCATCCGGGGACTTCATGTACAGTGCCATCAATGGAATTGGGTGAACTGGACTGTCTGATGTGATGATCCCTAGTGAACATTCGCAAGAACTGAAGCAGTCCTGGGAAATCTAATGCAGGCCAAAATAGTAGTTGATGACTCAGGTCGTCAGTGAAACATTTACTGATACACAGGAGAGGATGCATTCAGTGAACGCAGTTTTAGTAGAATGGAAATAAAAGGTCATCAGAAACGATGTAACTGTCCAGTGTGGACAATTATTCACTTTTCCCAGGGTAATTTTCCCAAGGTAAATTCTTATCGTCGGTGTTGGCACAACTCTGAACGGAATCCACACGCTTTTGCCTGAAGATGTCCCGTCCCCGTGCGTGGAGCTACTACTTCGAATGACGGCCGCCTCCGTGGTACGTCACAACCAAGGGCACCCCTAGCCTGACCCCGACGTCTCTCTTCCTTACAGGGGGCAGTCCCCAAGGGAAACGCCACTAAAGAATTCATCGAGAGCTTGCAGCTGAAGCCGGGGCAGGTGGTGTACAAATGCCCCAAGTGCTGCAGCACAAGCCCGACCGAGCCCACCACTGCAGGATTTGTAAGCGGTGCATTCGGAAGATGGACCACCATTGTCCCTGGATCAACAACTGTGTCGGCGAGAAGAACCAGAAGTACTTCGTCCTGTTTACAATGTACGTAGCTCTCATTTCCTTGCACGCCCTCATCTTGGTGGGATTCCACTTCCTGCATTGCTTTGAAGAAGACTGCAGCTCCTCCTCGCCCACCACAATGACCCCCCTCATCTTCCTCTGCTTGGAGGCACTGCTCTTCCTCGTTTTCACATCGGCCATGTTCAGGACCCAGATGCTCTCCATCTGCATAGATGAGACGGGAATAGAACAACTGAAAAAGGAAGACAGAAGATGGGCCAAGAAAACAACATGGGTGAACCTGAAAGCCGTTTTTGGCCACCCCTTCTCTCTAGGCTGGGCCAGCCCCTTTGTCATCCCAGACCAAGGGAAGGCAGACCCGTACCAGCATATGATCTGAAAGACCCTGACCAGCTTTGCCACTCAGACACAAACCACATCCCAGCACTACCCTTGGATTGAGTCTTATGAATGTCCAAACCAAAAAACCAACACAACAACTCTAAATAAAACATTTTTTGTTTAATGTCTCAAGTAAAATGGCAGAACATTGCAGAAAAAAAAATGTCTCTGTTTTGTTTTTAAAAGATCATCCTTTCTGCTTTTCTTTTTTCCTTTTAAAAAATATAATAATTTTATTTATTTTTGGCTGGGCTGGGTCTTCATTGCTGCATGCAGGCTTTTCTCTAGTTGCTGTGAGCAGGGCTACTCTGTAGTTGTACTGCAGCTTCTCATTGCATTGGCTTCTGTTGTTGCAGACCACGGGCTCTAGGGCATGCCGACTTAGTAGTTTCAGCTCACTGGCTCCAGAGCAGAGGCTCAACAGTTGTGGCTATGGGCTTAGTTGCTCCATGGCATGTGGGATTCCCGTACTAGGGATCGGACCCTTGTCTCCTGCATTGGCAGGTGGAGTCTTTACCACTGAGCCACCAGGGGAGCCTGTTTTTTACTTTTTAAAATCTTTTGTTACCCATTCATCTGCTGATGGACATCCAGGTTGCTTCTGTGTCCTAGCTATTGTAAATATTGCTGCAGTGAACATTGGGGTATAGGTGTCTTTTTTTTTTTTTAGGTGTCTTTTTCAATTCTGGTTTCCTCGAGGTATATGCCCAGTAGTGGGATTGCTGGGTCATATGGTAGTTTTATTCCTAGTTTTAAAGGAATCTCCATGCTCTTCTCCATAGTGGTTGTATTCATTTGCATTCCCACCAACAGTGTAAGAGGGTTCCCTATTTTCCACACCCTCTCCAGCATTTATTGTTTGTATACTTTTTGATGATGGTCATTCTGATTGGTGTGAGATGGTACCTTATTGTGATTTTGATTTGCATTTCTGTAGTAATGAGCTCAGAGAAGGCAATGGCACCCTACTCCAGTACTCTTGCCTGGAAAATCCCATGGACGGAAGAGCCTGGTGGGCTGCGGTCCATGGGGTTGCTACGAGTCGGCCATGACTGAGCGACTTCACTTTTCACTTTCCTGCACTGGGGAAAGAAATGGCAATCCACGCCAGTGTTCTTGCCTGGAGAATCCCAGGGACAGAGGAGCCTGGTGGGCTTCTGTCTATGGGGTCACACAGAATCAGACATGACTGAAGCGACTTAGCAGCAGCAGCAGTAATGAGCTATATTGAGCATCTTTTCATTTGTTTATTAGCCATCTGTATGTCTTCTTTGGAGAAATGGGCAGATCTTCTGCCCACTTTTTGATTGGGTTGTTTGTTTTTCTGGTATTGAACTACTTGAGCTGCTTGTATATTTTGGAAATTATTTGTCAATTGTTTCATTTGATATTATTTTCCCCCATTGTGAAGGTTGTTTCTTCACCTTGCTTATAGTTTCCTTACATACACACAATGGAATATTACTCAGCTATAAAAAGTTCGGCCATGACTGAGCGACTTCACTTTTCACTTTCCTGCACTGGGGAAAGAAATGGCAATCCACGCCAGTGTTCTTGCCTGGAGAATCCCAGGGACAGAGGAGCCTGGTGGGCTTCTGTCTATGGGGTCACACAGAATCAGACATGACTGAAGCGACTTAGCAGCAGCAGCAGTAATGAGCTATATTGAGCATCTTTTCATTTGTTTATTAGCCATCTGTATGTCTTCTTTGGAGAAATGGGCAGATCTTCTGCCCACTTTTTGATTGGGTTGTTTGTTTTTCTGGTATTGAACTACTTGAGCTGCTTGTATATTTTGGAAATTATTTGTCAATTGTTTCATTTGATATTATTTTCCCCCATTGTGAAGGTTGTTTCTTCACCTTGCTTATAGTTTCCTTACATACACACAATGGAATATTACTCAGCTATAAAAAGGAACCCATTTGAGTCAGTTCTAATGAGGTAGATGAACATATTATAGCCTATTATACAGTGTAATATTGTAGAAAGTAAGGCAGAAAGAAAAAGACAGGTACTGTATATTAATACATATATGTGGAATCTAGAAAGATGGGACTGATGATCTTACATGCAGGACAGCAGAGGAGACACAGACATAAAGAACAGACTTTTGGGATCAGTCGGAAAAGGAGAGGGTGGGATGATTTGAGAGAATAGCATTGAAACATATGCATTACCATATGTAGAATAGATAGCCAGTGAGAGTTTGATGTATGATGCAGGGCACCCAAAGCCAGTGCTCTGTGACAGCCTGGAGGGATAGACTGGAGAAGGAGGTGGGAGGGGGCTTCAGGGGAGTGGACACATGTATGCCTATGGCTGATTCATATTGATGTATGGCAAAAACCATCACAATATTGTAAAGTAGTTTCTTCCAATTTAAATAAATAATTTTAATAGGAGATTTTTAAAATTTATTTATTAAGTGAAGGATAATTGCTTTACAGAATTTTGTTGTTTTCTGTCAAACCTCAACATGAATCAGCCATAGGTATGTCCCCTCTCTCGTGAAACTCCCTCTGATCTCCCTCCCAATCCCACCCCTGTAGGTTGATACAGAGCCCCTGTTTGAGTTCCCAGAGATATACAGCAAATTCACATTGGCTATCTAGTTTACACTTGGTAATGTAAGTTTCCATTTTACCCTCTCCATACATCTCACTCTCTCCCCCCCCTCTCCCCATGTCCATAAGTCTGTTCTCTATGTCTGTTTCTCCACTGCTGCCCTGAAAATAAATTCTCCCATACCATCTTTCTAGATTCCATATATATACATTAGTATATGATATTTATCTTTCTGTTTCTGATTTACTTCACTCTGTATAATAGGCTCTAGATTCATCTGCCTCATTAGAACTGACTGAAATGTGTTCCTTTTTATGGCTAAGTAATATTCCATTGTATATACATACCACAACTTCTTTATCCATTCATCTGTCGATGGACATCTAGGTTGCTTCCATGTTCTAGCTATTGTAAATAGTGCTGCAGTGAACATTGGGGTACACGTGTCTTTTTCAATTTTGGTTTCCTCAGGGTATATGCCTAGGAGTCATATAGTGCTGGGTCATATGGTGGGTTTATTCCTGCTTTTTTAAGAAATCTAAGTACCATCATCCATAGTGGCTTTATCAATTTACATTCCCACCAACAGGGTAAGAGCATTCTCTTTTCTCCACACCCTCTCCAGCATTTATTGTTTGTAGACTTTTTGATGATGGCTATTCTGACCGGTGTGAGGTGATATCTCATTGTAGTTTTGATTTGCATTTCCCTAATAATGAACGATGTTGAGCATCTTTTCATGTGTTTGGTGGCATCTGTATGTCTTCTTTGGAGAAATGTCTGTTTAGATCTTCTGCCCACTTTTTGATTGGGTTGTTTTTCTTGTATTTTGTATGAATTGCTTGTATATTTTGGAAATTAATCCTTTGTCAGTTGTTTCATTTGCTATTATTTTCTCCCATTCTGAGGGTTGTCTTTTCACCTTGTTTATAGTTTCCTTTGTTGTGCAAAAGCTTTTAAGTTTAATTAGGTTCCACTTGTTTACTTTTGTTTTTATTTCCATTACTTTAGAAGGTGGGTCATACAGGATCTTGCTTTGATTCATGTCATCAAGTGTTCTGCCTGTGTTGTCATCAAGTGTTCTGCCTATGTTTTCTTCTAAGAGTTTTATAGTTTTTGATCTTATATTTAGGTCTTTAATCCATTTTGAGTTTATTTTTGTGTACAGTATTAGGAAGTGTTCTAATTTCATTCTTTTACATGTAGCTGTCTAGTTTTTCCAGAACCATTTATTGAAGAGGCTGTCTTTGCCCCATTGTATATTCTTGCCTCCTTTGTCAAAAATAAGGTACCCATCGGTGCATGAGTTTATTTCTGGGCTTGCTATCTTGTTCCATTCATCTATATTTCTGTTTTTGTGCCAGTAGCTTAGTGTCTTGATGACTGTAGCTTTGTAGTATAATCTAAAGTCAGGAAGTTTGATTCCTTCAGCTCCATTCTTCTTTCTCAGGACTGCTTTGGGTATTCTAGGTCTTTTGTGTTTCCATATGAATTGTGAATTTTTCTGTTCTAGTTCTGTGAAAAATACCATTGGTAGTTTGATAGGAATCTCATTGAATCTGTAGATCGCATTTGGTAGTATAATCATTTTCACAATATTGATTCTTCCTACCCAGGAACATGGAATATCTCTCCGTCTGTTATGTCATATTTGATATCTTTCATCAGTGTCTTATAGTTTTCTGTATACAGGTCTTTTATCTCCTTAGGTAGGTTTATTCCTAGATATTTCATTCTTTTTGTTGCAATGGTCAATGGGACTTATTTCTTAATTCTTTTTCTGATTTTTCATTGTTAGTATATAGGAATGCAAGTGATTTCTTTGTATTGACTTTGTATCCTGCAACTTTGCTAAATTCACTGATTAGTTCTAGTAATTTTCTGATAGTACCTTTAGGGTTTTCTATGTATAGTATCATGTCATCTACAAACAGTGAGAGCTTGACTTCTTTTCCTATCTGGATTCATTTTATTTTTCTTCTCTGATTGCTGTAGCTAGGACTTCCAAAACTATGTTGAATGATAGTCGTGAGAGTGGACACCCTTGTCTTGTTCCTGATCTTAGGGGGAATGCTTGCAGTTTTTCGTCATTGAGAATAATGTTTCCTGTGGGCTTATCATATATGGCCTTTACTATGTTGAGGTAGGTTCCTTCTGTGCTCATTTTTTGAAGAGTTTTAATCATAAGTGGGTGCTGAATTTTTGTCAAAGGCTTTTTCTGCATCTATTGAGATTATCATATGGTTTTTATCTTTCAATTTGTTAATATGGTGTATCACATTGATTGATTTGTGTATATTGAAGAATCCTTGCATCCCTGGAATAAACCCAACTTGATCATGGTGTATGAGGTTTTTAATGTGTTATTGAATTCTGTTTGCTAGAATTTTGTTGAGAATTTTTGCATCTATATTCATCAGTGATATTAGCCTGTAGTTTTCTTTTTGTGTGTTCTCTTTGTCTGGTTTTGCTCTCAGGGTGATGGTGGCCTCATAGAATGAGTTAGGAAGTGTTCTTTCCTCTGCAATTTTTTGAAAGAGTTTTAGATGGATAGACATTAGCTCTTCTCTAAATGTTAGATAGAATTCACCTGTGAAGCCATCTGGTCCTGGGCTTTTGTTTTTTGGGAGGAGATTTTCTTTATCACAGTTTCTATTTCAGTGCTTGTAGTTGGGTTGTTCATAATTTCTATTTCTTCCTGGTTCTGTCTTGGAAGATTGAACTTTTCCAAGGATCTGGGACTTAAATCCTCATTGAAGATGGATTCTTACCCCTTGTGGTCTGAGAGGGTCGGACCAGGGCTGAAGCCCTAAAAAGTGTCCTTGACACAGTGGCCTCATGCCCCATGTGAGCACAATGCCTCCTGATTTGTGAAATCAATTGCCTGTCTTGTACTTTTTGGGCTCTGGGTGTGTAGAATGATTTTGGAGGTGGGGGATGGAGATGAAAGGGGTCTTATTTGTAGTCTGAATCACAAGTTATATTCCAAATGATTATTGGAAGAATGTGAAGGAAAGAAGTTTTTCCAGTTTAAAATGCCTTGTGGAGTTGCTCAGTCGTGTCCGGCTCTTTGCGACCCTGTGTACTGTAGCCCACCAGGCTCCTCCGTCCATGGGATTCTCCAGGCAAGAGTACTGCCATTTCCTTCTCCAGGGGATCTTCCCAACCCAGGGATCGATCCTGGGTATCCTGCATTGTAGACAGATGCTTTACCGTCTGAGCCACCAGGGAAGTCCTTAAAATGCCTTACACAATCACAAGAAGAAAATGATGGAGCTTCAGGCAAGCCCTGTTTCCTTTGTTTCTTCTGCTTACTGTCTGAGCACCCAACCTCCCTCCCTCTCCTAGCACAGTGTCCATTCAGCAGTGTTACTGCCTAAGTGAAACAGCCACAGCCCCTCCCCAACCCGTCGACCCCCCTCTTCCTCATTTTGTAAATTTTCACAGTGGGTTTACTTTCTGATATTTTAGACCCATAAATGTGTACGTACCCATATCTTGTCTGTATTCCAACCTGAGAGACAGTGGACCTGCGTTAGCTGACTGTGATGCAAGGGCAACATTACAAAGTTGAGAGATGACCGTCCATCCACTGGAATTGGCAGACACCTAAGCCTGCAGTACTGAGACTGAGTAGTGTTTCCACTTGCACACTTGTGTGTTGAGTCTTAGTTGAAGGAGGAAGGGCCTGAGGACGGGGACGAGGGGTGCGGGGGGGTTGGATGCAGGTGAGAGGACGAGGAGCACACATCAAATGCAGAAGTCACAGAAATCCAGATGCTGACCATCTCACACGTGATATTGTTTTTAAATGATACCACAAATCTTTGTTTTAATCTTTTGCTTGGGGTGTGTTTGGGGTGAGGTTTATTAAATCAGCCCTGGGTGAGGAGAGATTTCATCTAGCTATGTGATCTTTCAGAAAAGTAAGTGGAACATGCTGCCTCTTTTCAGTTCTGTCAGTGCTTCCACATGAAAACCAAACGCAGTAAAATTTTTCAAAAAAAAACAAAAAAAAAACAGAAACAAAAAAACAGAGTGCTGGAATCAATTCATTCTGTATGACCCACCTAACTCACCCCCTAACTATGTGGACACTCCTTTCACAAAGGCTTCAAGACATGCATTATGAGATAGGCAGAGACTAGCTAGGTGGTCACTAGGCCTGTTTTTATTCTTCCTTTTTGGGACAAATTCAGATTATATCTTCCAATATCCCTTGCAGTTGAATGTGACCGCTGTCTGAATTCTAGCTAATGGAACGTGAGCAGAAGTGCTATACACTACAGTCTAGGCCTAGCTCATTAAAACCTCCCACATGGTCTTACCTTCTTTTATTTGGCTGGGATGGTGATGACAATAGTACAATGGTGACCACATTTTGAAGGTGGCAGATCATCTACACAGAAGATGCCTAGGACCCTGAATCACCACTTAGAGAAAGGCAGTCCAGCTATTAATGGTTGTTTTGGAAGACTGCAGGAGCAAGAAGTAAATGTTATTGTCTTAAATTTCACAGATTTTTTTTCTGTCTCAGAAGCTAACTTTACTTTAACTAATACAAGTAAGCACCAGCCTCCTTAAAAACATTGTAGTGTTTTTTTCCCTGTAATTTGGGTTCATGATAAGAGATGGGCCCCCTGATTTCAATGGGGTTGATAGGATCACCTTTAGAGACAAGTCTGTTCTGATCCCTATAATGGACAGCAGAACCATAGCAGAAATCAGAATGATGATTGACCTGTGAGGATGTGTAATGGTGGCTGATTAAACGTGGTTACACTAGGGCCAAAGAGATGGACAGCCTAATAAGGTCCTACTTGATTCATGTAACAAAAAAAAATCTAGTCTAGCACATGGAGGCTTGATCTAGTCCCCAAAATGTAGAGTCCCAGCCTCTAGTCCCAGCCTCTCCCCCTAGTTCATAGACTGGAGCCCTTTGAATGAAGGGGAGGGTCTACTTGAAGTAATACTTGCTACACTTTTCACAAGGGTATATTGTGAACTCTCCCTCCTTGCTTTTCCCACAGGAACCTGTAGCCAACATAATTGTGCCTAGGGACAAGGAGATACCCAGACCTTTTGAAGTATAATGGATACTCATTCTGAATTAATCCCCCATGACCTAGACTATCATGATGGTCCACCAGTCAGAGACATATAGGTCATACACGAAGATTTGGCCTGAGTCCTTATATTTGGTCCAGGGGTTCCCAAATCCCATCCTGTGGTTTTCTGGTTCCTGGGCATACCATGGGAATACATATGGTGCAGATGGCATAAAGGGTAGGAGAGCTACATATGGAGAACAAAGTTTTGAGTGGAAAGATCAGACTGAGGATCTCTCTGGAAATCAACAAAAAAGGATAAAGAGATAAATAAAGAGATTTTAAAAAAAAACTAAAGAAGTGGGGGGTAAAATGAGAAGGGGCCATACTATGATAATAGGAGTCCCAGACACAGAGAAAGATAAAAGTGGAAAAACCAATCTGTTTTGTGAATGAATACTTGGAGCTGCCATGATGACATGCTAATGGTCCCATCAAGCATGACGTTGTCTGTGTGCAGCAGCACTTGCCACCAAATACGATTAAGCTGTCTGACAAGGATGCCCACTCACACCACTATTATTCAACATAGTTTTGGAAGTTTTAGCCACAGAAATCAGAGAAATAAAAGAAGTAAAAGGAATTCAGATTAGAAAAGAAGAAGCAAAAACTGTTTGCAGGTGACATGATCCTCTACATAGAAAACCCTAAAGACTCCACCAGAAAACTACTAGAGCTAATCAATGAATATAGTAAAGTTCCAGGATATGAAATTAACACAGAGAAGTCCCTTGCATTCCTATACACTAACATGAGAAAACAGAGAAATTAAGGAAACAATTCCATTCACCATTGCAACGAAAAGAATAAAATACTTAGGAATAAATCTACCTAAAGAAACAAAAGACCTATATATAGAAAACTATAAAACACTGATGAAAGAAATCAAAGATGACACAAATAGATGGAGAAATATACCATGTTCATAGATCGGAAGAATCAATATAGTGAAAATGAGTATACTACCCAAAGCAATCTATAGATTCAATGCAATCCCTATCAAGCTACCAATTTTTCAGAGAACTAGAGCAAATAATTTCAAAATTTCACAATTTGTATGGATATACAAAAAAACCTCGAATAGCCAAAGCAATCTTGAGAAAGAAGAATGGAACTGGAGGAATCAACCTGCCTGGCTTCACGCTATACTACAAAGCTACAGTCATCAAGACAGTATGGTACTGACACAAAGACAGAAATATAGATCAATGGAACAGAACAGAAAGCCCAGAGATAAATCCATGCACCTATGGACACTTATCTTTGACAAAGGAGGCAAGAATATACAATGGAGAAAAGACAATCTCTTTAACAAGTGGTGCTGGGAAAACTGATCAATCACTTCCAAAGGAATGAAACTAGAACACTTTCTAACACCATACACAAAAATAAACTCAAAATGGATTAAAGATCTAAATGTAAGACAGAAACTATAAAACTCCTAGAGGAAAACATAGGCAAAACACTCTCTGACATAAATCACAGCAGGATCCTCTATGACCCACCTCCCAGAGTAATGGAAATAAAACCAAAAATAAACAAATTGGACCTAATTAAACTTAAAAGCTTTTTCACAATGAAGGAAACTGTGAGCAAGGTGAAAAGACAGCCCTCAGAATGGGAGAAAATAATAGCAAATGAAGCACCTGACAAAGAATTAATCTCAAAAATACACAAGCAACTCCTGCAGCTCAATTCCAGAAAAATAAGGACCCAATCAAAAAATGGGCCAAAGAACTAAACAGACATTTCTCCAAAGAAGACATACAGATGGCTAACAAACACATCAAAAGATGCTCAACATCACTCATTATCAGAGAAATGCAAATCAAAACCACAATAAAGTACCATCTCACACCAGTCAGAATGGCTGCTATCAAAAGTCTGCTGCTGCTGCTGGTTAAGTCACTTCAGTCGTGTCCAACTCTGTGTGACCCCATAGACAGCAGCCCACCAGGCTCCCTTGTCCCTGGGATTCTCCAGGCAAGAACACTGGAGTGGGTTGCCATTTCCTTCTCCAATGCATGGAAGTGAAAAGTGAAAGTGAAGTCACTCAGTTGCGTCCGACTCTTCGCGACGCCATAGACTGCAGCCTACCAGGCTCCTCCGTCCATGGGATTTTCCAGGCAAGAGTACTGGGGTGGGGATCAAAAAGTCTACAAACAATAAATGCTGGAGAGGGTGAGAAGAAAAGGGAACCCTCTTACACTGTTGGTGGGAATGCAAACTAATATGGAAAACAGTGTGGAGATTCCATAAAAAACTGGAAATAGAACTGCCATCAGTTCAGTTCAGTTCAGTCACTCAGGATGTCACTTCTGAGACTAGGTTATAAATACTGTGACTTCCATCTTGCGTGTGCAATTTTCTCCCCACGTCCCCTCACGCTCCTGTCTCATCTCACTTGATAACCCTGTTGAAATAAGCAGCCATGTTGTGAGTTGGTCTGTGGGAAAGTCCATACAGCAAGGAATTTGAGGATGGCTTCCACCAATAGTTGGCAAGAAACTGAAGCACTTAGTCTAACAGCCCACAAGGAACTAAGTCCTGCCAATAGCCATACATTGAGCTTGGAAGCAGATCCTTCCCCAGTCAAGCCTTGGGATGACTGCAGCCTCATCTGACACCTTTGATTGTAGCCTGTGAGAGATTCTGAAATAATCCAGCTAAGTTGTGCCCAGATTTCTGATCTACAGGAACTGAGATAAATGTCGTTGTTTTATTTAGGTTTTTTCTTCAGCATTTTTTTAAAATTTATTTTTTAAAATGTTGTGTTGTTTTCTGCCATACAGCAATGCGAATCAGCCATAATTATACATATATCCCCTCCCTCTTGAGCCTCCCTCCCCTCCCCTCCCCCTGTCCCACACCTCTAGTTCATCACAGAGCTCCAGGCTGGGTTCC
>SJXQ01006346.1:155067-168569 GCA_006408695.1 Aepyceros melampus | reverse complement strand
GGGGTTCCAGAATTCTTTTCTTAGGTAAGGGCCAAATGAAGAGAATTCTGAGTGTTAGTATGGGAACATCTACTTTTCCCACCTTACTTTGGCTCCTTCCTGTAGCCTAGCACAGCCCCAAAGTCATCATTTAATAACAGCACTGAACAGACAAAAAATGATGCCTAAAAAAGCCCATTAACTAATACCACAGACTGATAGGCCCCAGACTTCCAATACTTACCAAAGCTGCAATTCTTATAGCCCATACTCATAGGGAAGTTATAAATGAGCTTTAAAATAAGAAAATATTAGCCTAAATTTCCTTATTTTAAGAAAAGGGATCCAGCATGGGATTCCTTAAGACCAGCATTCTTTTGTCATCCTATGGATCACTCTCACTAAATCAATTCCCTAACTGAGCAAGTTTGGAGCTTTAAGAAGGCAGCTAAACTACATGAACAGCACTCACACTCACCTTCAAACAAAACTGGTAAGTTATAAAGAATCTATCTGCCTTCTACTCAGTAGCACTAACCCAATCTGAACTGCTACACCATTTGAATTGCAATAAAATGGCATTTCTTAATATTCCATATTTCAATTATTTTGTTCATGTATTAATAGCAGCTGCTACACTGAAAGTGCAGTAATAGATGCTTTGACATAAATCACCTTACTCAAGCTTTACAACCACCTTGTAAGTTAGGTATTTATTCCCATTTTATAGAGTGGGAGGTAACCTGAAAAGGTTGTCCAGCTTACCAGCAAGTGGGGGTTTCATTATGTCAGTTGGTCTTATTGTGTTATTTAAATAATCATGAATAGCAGCTATATCAGCACCTGCTATGGGTCACTTACTTAACATCTTGAAAGAAAACAAAGTGAAAGTAAAGTCGCTCAGTCATGTCCGACTCTGTGACCCCACAGACTGTAACCTACCAGGCTCCTCCATCCATGGAATTTTCCAGGCAAGAGTACTGGAGTGGGTTGCCATTTCCTTCTCCAGGGGATCTTCCTGACCCAGGGATCGAACCTGGGTCCCCTCTTTGCAGGCAGACACTTCACCATCTGAGCCACCTGGGAAGCCCACTTAACATCTTAAATCCACTCAACTATCCAAAAAGATAAGCACTATTATAAATCCATTTTTTTTTCAGATGGGGATGCTGATGCTCAGTCAAGTAAATTAACTTGCCAACAGTTAATAGTAAACAGTAAAGAATGGAATGTAGTTTCCAAATTAGATGTGTCTAGTTCTTTTCAGTACTTCCCAAGAGTGGAGCCTACTCCTATTTCTTCCTTCCCCTATCTCTGCCAGACTAGGGTACCCAATCCTGTGCACTCTCCCCACCACCCACCTTCTCCAACAGGGCCTTTCGTAGACGCCGCTCCTCCTGCACCATGATGAACATCTCCTTATGCACAGCTGCTGCTAGGTTCAGGTCCAGCTTCTCTGGACAAGCAGCCATCTTGCAGATGAGCTCCTCATGGGAGAAGACACAATATCTTCGGAGTCGGCGGTAGTGCTCAATGCACTGGCGCCCAGCTGGCAGCTGTGGTCAGGTTCAAGGTTGAGTATAGCCAAGTCTGGAGGCAATGGTGCCTCAGCTTCCCTACCACCCTCCCGCTTCTCTTTGCCACCCCTCATCACAGTCCAGACTCACCCAGTCAGCAGTGCAAAAGTTAACAGCCTCAGCAAAGTTGTAGCCTTGGTTAAAGCCACTGTGGTAAGCACGAGGGAAGGTAATGACGAATTCTCCTGCACACTGGTTTGTGCGGACAACCTGAGGAAGAAAAGCCAAGATCACTGAGATAAAAGTTTTCCATAGTCTACAGAAACCTCATCTAAGTGTAGAGTCCTCAAGGAGAGGAAGGAAAGTCTCAGGGAACAGTCTGACAACAGATTCCCAGACACTCCAACTCCAACAGAGAGGACCAATGGTCTCTGTTCTCAAGGTTTTGATTTATGACGACAGGAAATATTGTAAAGTAATTTAGCCTCCAATTAAAATAAATAAATTAATTTTTAAAAAGAGAATTTGAGTCAAAAGCATGAAACATACAAAATATTTCAACTTCCTTAATAATTTTTATAAAAATTCAAAATATTACTTTCCATTAAGCTGGCCATTCCTTTCTCAGTAACAATTTCTGTTACCAGTCATGTAAGCAGTTTCACACCAAGTGGTTCTACAAGATCTGTTATAAAATCAGCAGGCCCTGCCATTCTCCATTTCCTACAGCCATTCGTTTTCACCTCTTCTGATTATTTTGGCATTCACCATAACAATTCTAAACATCACGCCTCAAGACTATATTAAAAATAGCCTTCTATTTCTCAATTTGCTTAGTTTTCTATGCATGTATTAGTAACTTAATCCCAACCTTTCTGACACATGTAAAACTTATCACTTTTCACCTTTCTGTAACAATCTCTCATAGAGCTTTATGATCTGTTACAATTGGGACCAGCTGCCCTCCCTGGATTGTCACTCTCCCATGACAGATTCCTGTTTCCTAGATCCCATGTATTCCTCTTTCTTGGTTTGTTCCTTTGCTGTACTTAATTAAGCACATCATCCAACAGCTTCCTGAGAAACAGTGGCAAGAATTTAGAAAAATATCTCTATTCTACCCTCACACTTGATAATTTGACTGCACATATAAAATTCTAAGTTGAAAATCATTTTGAAGGCATGGTTCTAGTGTTCTGGATTCCAATGTTCCTTTTCAAAGTTTGAAGCCATTCTGATTTGTAATGCTTTGAATGAAACCAGTTTTCTCTCAGAAAGCTTGTATGAGTTTTCTGGTCCCAGTGTTTGATATGAAAATTCACCAAATATACCTTGGTGTGGATCTATTCTCATTCATGTACTGGGTAGGCCCTTTGATTCTGGAAACTCTTGTAGTTGAGGGAAATTTTCTTAAACACTTTCACTAATAATTTGATCCCTTCAGTTTTCACTTATTCTCTTTTCAGAGAGAATTATTGAATATTGAACTACCAGAAGAAAATTCTCTGATTTTCTCTAGCTTTTTCTACCTTTAACTTTTTATTCTATTTTCTGGAAGATATCCTTGACTTTTATCTTCTATGCTTTTTATTTAGTTTTCCACTTTTGTTATCATTAATTTTAATTTCCAAGAGCTCTTTTTTGTTCTTAGCATGTTCTTTTAAAATAGCATCTTGTTCTTATTTTATGTTTGCAACATATGCTCATCTCTGAAAGTTTTAATGAGGTTTCTTTTCCTTTTCTTTTTGAAGTTTTCTTCTCCCAACCTAGCCTCTGTTCAAACTGCTTTTTTACCATTTGGTTCTACTTTGTTCTAGAGTTTTCTCGGTTATTTACTTATATTCAAAAGTAGGAAAGGAAAAGACTGAATAGACGTTCTGAATACTGAAATGAAGTTTGTCAACTGTGAGCTTCACTGTAGGGTAAAGCCACTTAGTTTGGGAAATTCTAGGTCTTTCCTTTTGAGCCAGTTAAAAGTCCCCAGAGAAAACTCTCCCATTTTCTGTGCCTGAAAAAAAAGGTCTGGCTACCAGTGTTCTAACAGTCAAGTGGAGGAAGATGGCTGGGAACCTCAACATTCAGTAAGTATACAATGAATTCTAGTAGTTTCACTATACCTAAAAGACCTCAATCCAGAGATCAATTTCAAAAGTACACCTCACAGTCTTTTGCTAGTGGGTGTGGTTCCCACAGCTTTCAGATTAATTCTCAGATGTTCCAGGTACTGACTTAAGTTTCAGTTTTCTTGTTTCCTAGTTTCGAGAATTTTTTCATTGTCTCTTTTCTTGTTTTCCCCATCATTGAAATTTTTTTACCTTAAAAAAAAAAATCTCTTTGTGTCATTTTAGTGAAGTTTCAATAAGGAATGGAAGTAGCCATGTGTATGTTTAGTTTGCCACCATTACCAAGAAGTCTTACAAAGTTTTTTAAGACGAACATTTAAAGCTGATGAAGACACAATGAAATAAGTACAGTGCAGGTATGGGGACCAATAACTTCTCTAGAAAGCAAAATTGCTAATATATACTAAGAACCTAAAAGGTTTATAGCCTTCAACACAACAATTCCTCTGCTAAGATTCTAGATTATGTGAGAGAATCAGCATTGAATCTCCAAATTTATTCAGGTCATGCATCAGCTCCCACCTCCAATACATTTTCGTCTCAAATCTACTCCTACTTAAGAGACAATATCAGTATTTACTGCTTGTACTACCACACTGGCCCCCATTATCAACCAGAATTGTATTCCACAACCAAAATGCAAATCTGATCATGTCATGTCCCTGTTGAGAACCCTTCACTCAAATCCTCATATCTACATAAAACCATGGCCCCAACAGACAAACTCTTAACCCTTCCTTCAAGTGTCACCACTTATGCAAATACTTTCCTGACCCCTCCCTCAACTTCCTAATGACCCAGTCTGTTGTTCTTCTGTAACACCTCTAATAATATTTTATTCCAGTTGTTTACTCATCTCTGTCCTCTACTCAACTACACACAACCAAAGGCAGGGATTGGTTTATTTGCTTTCAGGGTGTTGACCAGAGGCCTTCCACACAGGGAGTTCTAGCAATATCTGTTGAATATCTAGTCCCAGCCTTGATTTTATAGATGTGAAAACTGAGTCCTAGAAAAGCCTCAAGTATCAGAGCCAGAAATAAAACCTAATGCTCCTGCATCCTTCTTTTGGCAATGTCAATTTACTATTTCCTTCCTATATAGTTTTTTTTAAAAAGCTTTCCTCACATTCTGCAGCTATTAAAAAAATGACCCCAAAGTCCATCAACTGAATAGACAAAATTTAGTATATCCATACAATATAATATTAGTCCACCTTAAAAAGGAAGTTTTGAAACAAGTTCTAACAGATGAACCTCAAAAACATTATGCTAAATGAAAAGCCAGATATACAAAGACCATATATTATTCCATTTATATGAACTGTCTAGAAAAAGCAAATTTTTAGAGTCAGTCAATTAGTGGTTGCTTGAGACTAGGGGTTGGAATGGAGAGTGAGTGTAAAAGGGTACACAGGATCCTTTTGGAGTGATGGAAATGTTTTAAAACTGGATTATAGTAATGGTAGCACAACTTTGTAAATTCACTGAACGTGCATTTAAAATGCATGATTTTATGGTATGTAAATTATACTGCAATAAAGTTGTTTCTCAAAAAAGATGGTATGAATAGTTCATGGTGAAGAAGCAAAAATCATTCTAAACCAGCACTGTCCAACAGAAATATGCCAGCCACATATATACTTTTCAAATTCTCTAATAGCCACATTAAAAAAGTAAAATTAACTTCAGTATATTTTATTTAACATATCCACAATATTTTAAAGTATAACTGGTATACAGAAGTATTAGTAAGATTTTTTTTTTTTTTTAAATTATTTGGCTGCACTATATCTCAGGTGTGGCACTGGAGACCTTCATTGCCTCATGCACAATCTTTATTGTAGCATGTGGGATCTAGTTCCCTGACCAGGGATCGAACCTGGGCCCCCTGCATTGGGAGCCAAGAGTCTTAGCCACTGGACCACCAGGGAAGTCCTAGTGAGATATTTTAAACTGTTTCACATTACACCTTGAAATCCAACATGTGCTTTTTACTTTAAATACATTTCAGTTATGACTAATCATGTTTCAAGTACTCAACAGCCACATGTGGCTAGTGGCTATCAAGCTGGACAATGCCATTCTAGATGATCAAACTTAAAAAAGAGATTATAAAAATCCATACACTAATTACTGTTATGTCAAAATTTACATAAAAAACAGGTGGAAACAACAAAATGTGGAGGAAGATAGAGGTGACCTTTGTATTTCCTTTTTTTTTTTTTGAAAGGGGGGTGCTGTTTCTTTTATAATAAAAATACTTATACATCTTTTATCAAAAAAAGAAATGGCCTTCTCTCATCAAAGGGGAAGATGGGTAAGGTGGTGGCGAGTAGGAGTGGGGGCAGCCAAAGATGGCTAAGGGAGCTCCAGCTGGCTAAATTGCAGTTTGCCAACATGTGAATATGAAAAATCAGATGTTTTGGATGGAGGGGATACTGCCAAGTCTAAAGAGCCTGGAGATGCTGGGAACTACCTATAGGAGTGGCAGGGCAGACAGAGGGTGAGGTGTGAAACAGCAGCTGGCCAGAGAAGCTGGGGAGCCATGAGCAGGAGAAATGCTGTGGAGGTGGATGCAAAGAGCACATGTTTAAGAGTCTGTGATAAGACTTTTTTAAACAAGAGGCAAGAACTGAATAGCTATATATTATATATATATGCATGCATCTTAGCTGTCTGAATCCTTAAGGAGAATCCTCTCCTACTCTTAAGAATTCTTGACACTGTGGGAAAGAGGATGCTGTGAATCAGGAAGTAGTCTGAGGAAAGGTCAGACTCAATGTCTACTTGCAAAGAGCGTAACTTGAAGGGCCCTGATCATTTCCATACCTTGAGCCCAGTCATTTTCAAATGGGGTAAGGCAGAGAGGAAAAATGTAACCCCCGCCACCTCCCCCAAGTGGAGGAAGGTGACCTGAACTGTTGCAGAATTCATTTCCTCTAATTCCCTAGGTACCTCAATCCTTAGTTAAGTACCACTAAATTGTGTAAAAGTATTACTCGCAGATTATATAGTATAGTAAAACAAGCTGAAGGCAAGAAATTCTGGTGAGAACCACTGACCTAGTCCAAAGACCTGCTGTTCAGGTGACCAGGAATTTCAAGGAGATTAATTCAGTATGTACTGACTGTCTACCATGTCCTATACATCAGACTAAGTGGCAGGGTAGCTAAGGCTGGGGTGAGGGGGTGTGTGCGTAGGGGGAGTGGTGAGTTGAAAGGAGTGGGGAGAAGTATAACCACAGAATGAGTAAGACTGAAGCAGAGGTGGAAGATGTACTCAATCCTATTCCTACAGGACTACTGATCAGGTTATTTTAAGACCCATACCAGAAAACTGGCTGATGCTAATCAACATTAGAAATTCCCAGGAATATAAAGCCCCTTAGAGGTAAGCCAGGATGTGTACCCAGAGTGGGAGAGAAAACTACAAAGAAGGAGAATAGGACAAGCCAGGATTCTGAGTTCAGCTTTTTTTTTTAAATGCTGAAAGATATTGGCATTTTTTTTTAGGTTAATTCCTGTCTCTTATACCATCTACTTCGTAATATACTTTATGTAAAGTGCTAACATTCATAGGAAAATAACAAATTATTTTGAAAACCTTAAAGAAAACAAAACATTTTGTTCAAATGTGGAAAAGTTCTGTCTACCATGTCCTATACATCAGACTAAGTGGCAGGGTAGCTAAGGCTGGGGTGAGGGGGTGTGTGCGTAGGGGGAGTGGTGAGTTGAAAGGAGTGGGGAGAAGTATAACCACAGAATGAGTAAGACTGAAGCAGAGGTGGAAGATGTACTCAATCCTATTCCTACAGGACTACTGATCAGGTTATTTTAAGACCCATACCAGAAAACTGGCTGATGCTAATCAACATTAGAAATTCCCAGGAATATAAAGCCCCTTAGAGGTAAGCCAGGATGTGTACCCAGAGTGGGAGAGAAAACTACAAAGAAGGAGAATAGGACAAGCCAGGATTCTGAGTTCAGCTTTTTTTTTTAAATGCTGAAAGATATTGGCATTTTTTTTTAGGTTAATTCCCTCCACTCCCCACCAACTTTATTGAGATACAGTTGACATATAACCTGTTGGTGCACAACATTTTGATGTGATACTCTTATGTATTTGCAAAGTAATTACCACCACAGAACTCTGACCCATTAAATAAGTAAACAGACCTACTCACTTCTCCAAGATGGGTCACAATATGGAAAGTATAGCAGTGACTGCTAGTTGTCCCCCTATATCCATTCTTACCCTCTTCCATAATAACATGACCTCCAATTTGTAGCTGGTACATGACCATCCTTAATAAAAATCAGATTTTCCAGTTTTTCTCACAACTAGATGTGGTCATGTGACTAAGTTATGAATAACAGGAGGTGAATGAAAATGATGTGTGCCCTTAACAGTAAGGAGACTTGTCTTGCTCAGTCCTTCCTTCATTTCCCTCTTCTACTGGTGGAATCCACCCTTACGGTGTTGCCCCAAAACATCTGGCCCAGGGGGCTCACCATCACACTGTATCTCTAACCACTATTATTTCCATCAAACCTACAGTCTGATTAAGAGACAATAAGAATGAGAAAGGCATGAGGGTATAGACAATGACCACCACCACCACCATACAGGACATCACTAACTCATTCCTATTCCTTGCCCATTTCCTAGGCACTCACCGGCACACCATGGGACATGAGGGTGTTGGGATTCATGAGGGTAACAAGTTGGTGCAGAAGGTCAGGCTGGCTATCAAAGAGCTCAGGTGTCAGCTTCTTCATCACCTCTTCCAAATGTTCTGCTGCAAGTGAGGGTACCCCATACCAGGTCTTCGGCTCACCCCTGGCCAAAAAGAAAGGGGACACGTAGAGTGGGCACTCAAAGAGCCCACCCTGAATGCTTCCTTGGCTGCCCAGGACCCCACTCACCAGTGGAGGTAGTTAATGGAGTAACTCCAGTGATCCTCAATATGCCAACAAAAGGCTGAGAAGACCATGCCCACATACAGCCAGGGCACCTTCATGCCAGAGATATCTGCATTGATGTGGCACAGTACAGACTGTTCCAACACTGGCATCACATTCAGGTTCCAACCACTCGTAGCATACTCCTGATAGGTCAGGTATTTGTGGAAAAGAATGAGAGTTTTGCTAAAGTCCTGAGTTCTTCAGCCCAGGGAACCTTAATTTTGAGGTCATAGACCTTTCTGAAATGTCTAAAATATATTACAGATGTTCTTCCCCCTGCCTCCCTCAAATGCATAGACAAAATTTCAATTCACTTCACCTTACTTCAATTTTAGGAAAGTTTATAGATGTGCCCACTCACCAAAGTATCTGCAAGTTAAAAGCCCCTGCTCTGGACCAAAATGTACCCTTCTTGCAATACAGGCCTAGGGCCTCTTTATTTCCTGCACTTAACAATCCCAGTCCCTGAACACTTCTTATGAATGAGCCAAGTACTCTGACAGGTACATCAAATACCTTCTCATTTAATTCTTATAAAATTTGTGAAATGGATACTATTCCCTTTCTACACACAAAAAATAGCCAATCTCATGGCTGGAGATGCCATGCAAGATACTAGGCTGTGCTCTTTACACACATCATCCTATCTAAATCTCATAGCAACACATGAGGCAGGGATAATAGTCCCCTTCCTATAGAGATACTGAGTCTTTCAGATACTGAAGGACTTGCCTAAGTCACACAGCTGAATATAACCATGAATCATCTACTCACCTCCTCCTCAGGGGTTAGGTGCCGCTTACTGTCACTGACGGGGAACCCGCTACCAAATTCTTTGGAATGGATGTCAGCCCCATACTCAACAGTTACATCTTCCTCAATGCTATTCACCAGCCGCCAGAATTCCTTCTCCACAAGTTCTGTGGGTACCATCTAAGGAACAGGAGAAGCTGATGACTGTGGCTCATCATATCCTGGCCCCATTGACCCAGGCGAGCTACAGACAGACCATCAGGCGCCTATGACCCTAGCCCTGACACTACCCCAGCCCTCCATCACCTACGTGTACTGGCATGTTGAAGTAATCGGCTTTAAAGGAGTCAGCCATCTCGCCAAAGCTCTGCAGGGTGTATTCCCGGGTAGCCTGCTCAAAGCCAAAGGCTTCAGGGGGGCGCTTACACTCCTGAAACCCAAGGAGAACACGTCACCAAGGCAGAGGCAAAGAGGTGGAGAATCCCCAAAAGCTGAGCTGGAATATGGGGTAGAAATCGGGAGGGAGAACAGCCCTAGGTTTGTACTGAGGCCCGAGGCAGGTCTTACAGCATAGCTCTATCTTTTTCCCCTAGCACTTCAGTGCAGTTAGTCTCTTCATTGCTCACATGCACTTCTACCATGCTTTTATCTTCTTTTCCTTCAGGACTTGACNTTTATAATTAAGGCAATGGTGGTCAGTGAAAAGGGCTTTAAATGTTTTGTAAATTATGGATATAACCTAGCAACAAAAGTGTTTTTTACCAGTCATTTTCATTAATTAACACTGATTGAGTGCCTGCTACTTGCCAGGCACTGTGTTAGCTGCTGCTGCTGCTGCTGCTAAGTTGCTTCAGTCATGTCTGCTAGGAACACCAAAATGACTTGAGAAATGGTCCCAGCCTTTAAAGAGCTTAAGGGCTAGTGGGAAAGCTGGCACATAAACACTTAACGTCCATATAACCTGTCAAGGCAGCAACCTCTACCCAAGGACTATGGGACCACTGAAGATGTGTATAAGAGACAGGCTCGGAGGATGGGAAACAAAGGCATCAACCCTTAGTGTCAAACTCCACACTTTCTGTTCTTTAGACTGTCTCATAAGACGGGACATATGTCTAACTCATTTTGTACTTATATTCATGGTTTTAGATGAGAGTTGTATGTACCCAAGGCAGACGCACCTTCTGCTCATGTCTGAAATCTAAATGTCAACCTGGTTTACCAGCCCAAGACCACTTAAAGAAGAGAGCTAAGTAGACCTGGCAATCTTTGTTGTCTATGATACTGCTGGCATTCAAACTCCTCCCTAAAGGAATTCCCACCACTACCATTACACTGCCCCGGTCTCTTTCTTCATGTGTGTGTGTGTATCCACATGCACATGCGTATCTGGACTCTATGACCACAGCTGACAGGGTGAGAGACTATCAACATCTACTCTCCCAGAAACCCAGGGAAAGATGTAGACGAGCAACCCAGAATTTGGATTAAGGTAAAAGGCTTATGAAATGAAACTGGCAGACTTACCAGGCCTCTTAGCCCTCACTGCTGCTTCAGGTGTTCTCCTCACTGCCTCTCTTGCACTAGGTACGTTATTCCCACATATCCTTACTACTTAACTCCTCCATCCCCCAGTCTAGAAAGTCTGCCCAACGCTTGTAACTAAAGTCTACAACAGTGCAAACCAATTATCACAACAGAAGAAAAATAATAAATATTATACCCACATGATGAACCCTTTACAAGAAATCATATCCATGAATAAATAATACAGAAAAATGATTATAAAGTAACAAATGAAAGTACACAGTATGATCCCAACCTGTTATATATACCCAACAACGAAAAGATGAGAAGAAAATACACCAGACTATTAACGATGGTTATCTCTAGGTGGTGAGACGATAGGTAATTTGTCTATTTTCCAAGCTTTCGAAAAGAAATAAAAAAATAAAAAACTTGGAAATCAAAAGAACATTTTTTTCTTCATATTCCTGTCCTCCAAATCTAATTGCTGACACCTTCCCTGATTACTACTCTTAGTCACTTTCCTTTCCTCTGAACTTCTACATCTGAATTTCTAACACACAATTTAACATTTAATTATATGTCATCATATACAATCTAATTATGAACCTCACCTCCCCAGGTGGTCTGAGAGCTTCCAGAAGAACACAGGCTGAATGCCCTCCTCTTCTTTCTCCCAAAGCTCTGCCCAACCTAGACCAACCTCAGGGACCCAAAACATAAGACTGTGGCTGAACTAGGAGGCTGCTTTCAATAAGACCAGATGAAGGAAGGCAAGGACAACCTATGAGGCAGACATAGACTGGGGCTGGGAAGTCCTTACCGCCATGACACACTTTGGACACCGCCAGACACCCTTGGGAATCTCAGGCAAAGGAGGCAACAAACAGAAGATGTGGTAGTTGTCATCACAGCCATCACACAGCAGGAGCTTGTCATCCTCATCCCCTCGGGAACACATTCGGCACACATATGACTCAATCTGCCAGAGGAGGGAGGCAACAGTTCATCAACCCAAGCCCCATCCAGCCTTTCAAACATAATACTCCTCCAGACAGTAAGTATCCTAGTCCACAGAGATCTGGGCTGGGAAGTCCTTACCGCCATGACACACTTTGGACACCGCCAGACACCCTTGGGAATCTCAGGCAAAGGAGGCAACAAACAGAAGATGTGGTAGTTGTCATCACAGCCATCACACAGCAGGAGCTTGTCATCCTCATCCCCTCGGGAACACATTCGGCACACATATGACTCAATCTGCCAGAGGAGGGAGGCAACAGTTCATCAACCCAAGCCCCATCCAGCCTTTCAAACATAATACTCCTCCAGACAGTAAGTATCCTAGTCCACAGAGATCTCTGTTAGAAACCCACCATGCTTGATGGCTGGATCATTCATGGCCTTGTACAGGTTAGTCATGCTAGCTCAGGAGTTAAACTGCAAGCAAGAATCTCCCCAAATAAACTAACTGGTAGAGCTGTGAGAGCACAGTCTTTATCATTCAGTGCTGAATTCCCCATTTTTATTCATTCAATAAACATTTACTGAACACTTATGTGTTCAACATTATGCCAGACTCTACAGTACAGTGATAAATAAGACATGGTATCCTCCTTTTAAAGGCATACAATAGTCCAGAAGCACAAATTCATAAAAATTAAAAGGCAGTGTAGAAACTTCCAATAGCTCCCCATAAAAGGGTACTATGGAAACCTAGAGGAGGAAGCACACAAATCAGCTGGAGATGAGGAACAGCCTTGAAGAAGAACTTCACTGAAAAGGTGACACTTGAAACTAACTGAAATCTGAAGGCAAATTGAGATTTGGCAATGGCGCAGAGAACAGGGGAAAACTCTTCCAGGCAGAAGAAACAGCATGTGCAAAGGATGGGGCAAGAAAGCATGGCACGTCTCAGGGAAAAAACAAACATACCTACAAGTAGTTCAGTGTGGCTATAGCAGAGAAGTAAGGTGGGCAGTGCTGGGGAATGAGGCTAGAGGTCTGCTGCGACTGGATCATGCATGGTAATGAGGAGCTTAGCCTTTATCCTGAAGCAATGGAGAGGGAGTCTCCTTCTCTGCACCCTTCCAGCACTTCATGTTGACAGCACTTGATCACCCTTTCCTGTTCTTTGTTCCATGTGAGCTGGCCTTGTTTCCCCAATTAAGTGAGCTACCTGAGGGCAGGGCCCACCAGGCCCACTTCTCTGTTTAATGCAACCTGGTCCAGTGCCATGCTGGGGAAATGCTCGTTGAAGGGATGAGAAGCAGAGCATTAGGAAGTCAGGGCTGGGTCCTTACAAACTGGGCATTGCTGTGGTTCCTCCTGAGCCTCATGGTCACTTGGTGCAGGGCTCTGGGCTGTGACTCAGCTCCTCCTTGCTCTCCAGGAAGGTCTTGGGTGAGGTTGACTCCACCTTCATGTCCCCGCCTGACTCCTCCTTCACCACTACAGTAGGGGGACACTCAGGCCCTTCCTTATCTGGGAGAGAGAATGGCTCTAAAGTACAAGTCTGAACAATCAGGGCCCCGCCTCCTCTCCCCAGGTGAGGCCATTCTTCACACTTCCCCAGCCTGTCAGGCCTCACCTTTCTTGCGCAGAGTCTTATCCTTGGCCATGAGGCCTAGGCCCATC
>SJXQ01006346.1:140549-154875 GCA_006408695.1 Aepyceros melampus | reverse complement strand
GAGGCCTAGGCCCATCATCTTGGGGCCAGCCCCATAGATCTGAAGCTTCTTTAGCTCAGGATTCTTTTCAATGTCTTCCTCTGTGGGTTCCGGCTAGGAGGAAAGAAGGAAATGAATCAAGATTGCAGGCTGCCCCATCCTAAAAGAACAGCCTGGACTATATCATAGTCCTGACTAGTTCATGTTAGGCCTGAAGCACAGGTGGGCCACAGCAAGAATTTAGATTGCTTTTTGGAGACTGAGGGTGAGCTCCCTCCTCATCTCTCTCCTGGAATGGAATTAAGACGGATCTCAGTTTTTCCAACTGTAAAATGAGAATATTAACTCCTATCTCACAGTTACAAGGGGCTTGAGAAAGATATACATAAAGAAATCTAAGTATCTGACACTACCAACAAATGGCAGAGACTAACATGGTCTGGTAAATTACATGCTTTGGTGAGCCCAGGGACAGTGTCCATCTTCTTTTCTGTTGTAGCCCAATGCCCAGAAGAATGCTGGCACATAAGCTTCTTTCTGAGGCTAGAATATAGGTGTAAGGAGAAAGAGAGTTCTTCTCCTATAAGCAGAGTGAGTCAGGAAAGCAACAAGGCAGGCAAGAACAGCAGACACAGGGAAGATATTATGCGAAGAGATCAAAACCCAGCTCAGAAGCTCAGTTGAGAGTAGAGGGAGAGCAAGAGTGAAGCCAGAAAGACGCACACTACTTTTCAGAACTCAAGAGAACCGAGAGAAGGGAGAGTGGAACATGGAAGAGCATCTTGGTCAGAGGGAGAGAACTCTTCACCCCTAAAGCTCTGTTAAATGTAGGGAAGCACTCACATCAGGCTGCAGTCTCTTGGCTCGCCGGCCATAGCTGTTGAACTTGGAGGGTTGCACAGACTGTCGAAGGGGGATACTGTGAGGTTTATATTCCTTGTCCTTCTCCTCATTATCAAATGGACGTGTGTTGCACTGCTGGGGATAGGTGAAGGGTAAGGGTCAGAGCATGGGGCCCCAGCCCCCAACAGCAAGGACTTCCCCTACCCTCCCCCAATGGCAACCAAAGTTGTGGTTTCATCCCCACTCCCCTGCCAACAGGCCCTGCCTAATTGGTCTTTACCACTGACACCAGCACACACTCTAAGACTTCTCATGCTTTTGCTTATACCATCCCTCCTTCCAAACATCTCCCCAACAACCAGACTTCATCTCTTTCCAGATCTCTCCAGGTGTCCAGTCCACTCCACTGAACCAGTTCCATTAAGAGCAAGTGTGGAAATCTGCATCTGGCAGAGGAAAGCCTACTCCTACCCTGGCTTGGCATCCTTACCACCAGGTTGGCTCCAGACTGGTACATTTCATAGGGGTAAACAATGCGTTCATAGTGGGAGCGCAGCAGGGAGCCAATGTTTTTGCCTGGTGGGTAGTTGAGGCGCTGGGCCACCCGAGCCCATCGACGGTCCTTGCAGATGGCTTCATAGCCACCTTCCTCCACCACTATCTGTAAGGACAAGCAGGAAGGGACATGATTTGCTGTGTGTAGGTACAGAAGAACACTGGAGGCTACCCCCTCCTACCTCCACCACTCAGACTCAAATTGTAGCCAAGGGATGCCAAGAAGTTCTGATGACAGCTTGTGTGCTACCAGGCTGTGCCCCTTCCACTGTAGCCTAGAGATCCAATATCCAAACCAAGGTGGCCCCCAGAATACCGAGGATATTAAGGCGTGGGGTGGGGAGGGGTTTGAGAAAAACCTGTTCTTACTTTGCTGAGGCTGTAGAGGTCCAAGATCCGCCGTTCTACATTGGGAATCTTTAAGGAAGAGCCCTGGATTTCCCAGAATTTGGCAATCTGATCCAAGTAGTTCAGTTTCACTCTCGTCTGGGCCTGGAGAAGAAATGGCTCAGAGAGGCTGGCCTCCCCTCTACCTGACCATCTTCTGGCCTAATCTTAGGGCAGGAGAAGGGATACAGAGCAGCCCACTTCATCTACAGAGCAGCAGGCCTCTCCCAGTGAACTGGATCCTCAACTCTAGGTAGCACCTCACCCACCTGTTATCTTTCCACCTTCCAGTCAACAGGAGAAGCCCAAGGTCCCAAAACAGAGCAGGCTGAGTCACAACAGCCAAAGCTTTACATATATCCTTTCTCAGTCTCCTTGACAGGGCTGTGTGAGTATCATCATCTCTTACAGAGCCTCTGATTCCTCAAGTCACACAGCAGGTACCAAGAAATCTGAGTGTCAAATAAGTTTTTGCTCTTCTTCTGCTAATAATCTGCTGTATGCTGATGCTGCTAAGTCGCTTTACTCATGTCCAACTCTGTGCAACCCCATAGACAGCAGCCCACCAGGCTCCACCGTCCCTGGGATTCTCCAAGCAAGAATACTAGAGTGGGTAGTCCTGAGTAAATCAGTTCTTCTCTCTGGACCCCTGTTTTCTGATTAGAAGGGAAATAAAACAACTGCTCCGTCCACTCACCCCAGAAGAGTAGACTTATGAGAGGAACAGTGAATGCCCTCTGGAAACTACAGAATTATATCTAAGCTCTAGGCATGTTTCAGAGAATGAAGGCTCCAAAAGAGAACATTCACCTCTTCACATGCACCATGAAATTTGTTCCATGATGGCCAACAGGTGAGAGTGCATGCTAAAGACAAAATGGCCTAAAGAACTGAGATGGTGTACCAAAACAGCACTGGCACCTGACCTACCCAGGACCCAATGTGGGCAAATGCTCCTAGGAACAAGGCATGTGCCATGCGTTCCTGAAATCTGTGACCCAAGAAGGGCTCCCCAAGTCTATAACCACCTCACCCTAGTCAGAGGGCCTAGTTTTAGGGAAAACTAGGTTAAATCCTTACCATTCATTACCTTGCTCTGATCCCATTATGGGGATACAGGGACAGTTCTTTCATAGATGAGGAAAAGTTAAGGTCTATCCATAGAACGGAACATCCTATGGCTCCTTTGCTATGAGAATCCCTAAGGGGCCAGGAACCCTAATCCTTCCACTTCAACCCCTTAGCTTTCCAACCTTGGCCTCATGCCTGCCCCCTCCTTCACTAGCCAGCACTCTCTCTCTAAAAACCTGCCCCTGTCCTATGGTAGGCTACAACTTCCCCTACCTATACCCCAAGAGACCTGGTCAGATCCATTTCTCTAAGGAACTTGTATCCCATACAAAAGATGACTTTTGCCCTGATTGGAACAGTACCTAGACTGACTGTAGAACAGTGATTTTCAGTAAGTGGCAATTTTGCCTTCCAGAGGACATTTAAGTAATGTCTAGAGACATTTTTTGGTTGCCATAACTGGGAGAGGGTAATATGTTCTAGTATCTAATGGGCTGACAGACATCCTATAATGCACAGGACAGCCCTCCATGACAATAAATTACCTGGCCCAAAATGTCAATAGTGCCAAGGCTGAGGATCTGCAGTCTAAAAGACAAGTAACCTTTTAAGTTATGAGTATTTGGTTGGGCCTGACAGTCAGCCCCATACCCTTAGACATCTATTAAGGCTTGAAGATACATAAAAATGAGGGAGAGGAGTATGTAGTGTACTTCTAAGGGCATCTACTCTCGTTGCTCTGGGGCATTCTCAAGTCTTTCATGGAGAACCTCACCTTACCCATGCAAAGGGCCTATATTTCCTGCACAGAACATAAGGGAGAGGGAAAAGCCTACTTGCCTGACCTTCTGTCCAAGTTTGTAACCATTCCAGCTTCCACAGAGACCAGTTCTTTTGTTGTTCCTGCCCATCCACCTCACCTTCCACCTTACCAAGCACCATGGAAGGAAGGTAGGAAGCACAGGGCTGTAGATGAATTGGATAGATGAGGACATATTCAGCTGGCCAAGCAAGAAAGGGTCTCAGTTAGCCTCATATTTCTCTTTTGCGGACCTAAGTAGGGTGGGTTAGTTGACAGGGGAGTTTCAGAAGTACCAAATGTTTGTGGGAAAAGCACAATCCCCAGCCTTGGGACTATCAGATCTGGGAGACTAAAAGCCCTTGCTCTGGTTTATATTCAGAGCTCTAAAGCTCTGAATATAAATCATGCCCTCCAGGCAACTTCACAGAAGATAGAATAAAGGCCTAGTTAGTAAAGTACCTCAGCCAGAGAAGGTGGGAGGGAAGTAGGATCAGAGCTCAGGTATCCATTCTCCCAACCCCACCACCAGCTGCTAGTCTTCTTACCTCTAGTTCGTTCAGCCTCTGGATTCGGGGAGTAAACCTGAAGTTGTCCACTTCAACAGCAAAGGGTGGCTGCCAGTCCTGCGTGGGTAAGGAGGAGAAAGGGAATTGGGTTATTCCAGCATACTGCAAGATCAGGCTGGGCACCAAAAGCAACTCAGCACCCCATTCATGGCTTCCCAGACCTCTAGCCACCCCAGACCTTTTAACCTGGCAAACACCCAACCCATACAAACACAACTCACAACAAAGCTTTAGAAGTGCCTCCAGTCCATACTCAACATCCCATGCACATACCCTGGGAAATGTCTCCTGATTCCCTCCCAACAGTACAGTGGTACAATTTTAAGAAGTAGAAAAATGAGGTCCAAAACAGCTGACTTCAAACTCTCCCTATGCACATATCCGTTAGGCATGTGCTGTACTGGAAAGCATACAGGATCTGAAGTCAGAAGACGTGGGTCTACATTTTAGCTCTACTACTTACTAGTTATGGGATTTTTACCTTTCTGAATCTGTTTCCTTAACTGTAAGGTGGCAATATGAACTCTTGCCCTGGTTTCCTCATAAGACTGATATGAAAAATTAAACTGGTTTCCAATGAAAATGTTATTCAAAGGAATCACCATTAAGACTTGACATCTAAGGCTGACCTCACTACCCAAGAGTAGCTCAGCTCCAATTTGGGCTATTTAAAGGTTAAGGCCTTTAATGTTCGTTCTCTCAGTGGGATAGAAACTGCAGGGAAGAGCAAGGAACAAGGAGCAAGAATTTGCAATACTCACCTGGTCAGAAAGGCTTCCTATGTGTCCTCTCTCAAACACCTGCCCAGTACCAGGAAGAGGCAGGGGAAGAAGTAGGAAGGAGGGAGGGGTGTTCTAAGCGCTGGAATGCACCACTGACTGTGGTAGCAAAAATTGGGAGGATTTGGGAGGAGGAGAGAAGTTAGGAAAGATAACAAAAGTAGAGGAGACTGATCTGCCAAGTTGGAGCTTGTTGTGTCCTGCCCAAAAGGCAGCTGTGAAGAGCCTCCTCCCCAATGCTCCTTCCTCCCTCCACCCTCCCAGCAGTCCTTCTTAGAACCCTGGCTCCTGCTGGGATGGTGAAAAGAACCTGGAGTAACCTAGACCACTGCCTTCATTTAACAAATGGGGAAAATGAGGCCCAGAAAAGAAATGTAATTTCTCCAAAATAACATGCTGAGTTACTGGTAGAGCCAAGACCAGAACCCCTGTCTTCTGACCCCTGGTCCAAGGCTCTTTACACTACACCAGGATCCCAGTATTCACTCATACATGCATTCACATGGAAAAGGGGAGGGGCAGTTAAAGAGAATAAAAAGCTGCTGGCCTCTTCTGTACACACACTTTTAGAAAAGGGGCCAGAGGACTCATACTTACATGCATACATAATCCCCATCCCCACCCCCTGCAAAGCAGATAGCAAACACATGGGACTCAGTGAAGTAGGGGCAAAAACAAACAAAACTAACAACAAAAAACTCAAACTAAAAAGATATGGCTCAAGTCCAGACAGGCTCCCCATGCTCCCTTGCCTCCCATCAGTAGGGCATTCCCCTCAGCGCAGGTAACCCAGGTAGGAAGGTGCTCAAACCCAGAACTCCAGGCACCCTTCTTTCCTCCTAAATCAAGTTCGAGATAAGAATAAGTGCAACATCAAGCAACCTGACAGTGGCAGAACTGAAATCCTAGAGCAGGAGCTGTACATACAACAGATAGCTGAGGAAGGTTCAGTGGTCTCCCTGGCTGGCTCTCCCTGGGACCTACAAGCTCCCTCATCCTGCCTTCAGTCCCATATTCTCATGTGTCAAATACTCAATATGTCAGTATTGGCAGGATGGTGATAAAATGGTTGGCCACCTGATGCAGGAAGCAAGGCCCTTCCAAGCTCCCCTGGGTCTACTCCAGAATACCAACACTCTCCTTGCACTCACTTCCCCAAGAGTGGCAGCCACTCGCCTAGCAATTCAGAATCCAAATTACCCTTCCCCTGCCCTTCCTTAGGCAAACCTCCAATTTCCAAGCACCCACCCCTACAACGTTCCAACTCTGGGCCCAAGCACCACTTGGATGAGCGCTTTAAATTCCAGCCAGAAGTTCCCGCTAGGAGGGACTTCTAAAGGAGGCCTAGGAGCAGCTCTACAGGAGGGGAAAACCGAACAAAACCAAAAAGAGACAGATCTCCTTGGGTTAGAGGGAAGTACAGTGTTGGAGTAGAGAAGCGTAACAAAGGAAGGCCCCCTGCAGGAGACACAGACACACACAGACACACGTCACATTTCCTACTCCTGGTCTCCCAAGGAAGGGTAACAATACGTGCACAATGCCAGTCTGCCCTGAGAAGTCCAAGACAGAAAAATGGAATAGAAAATTCAAGGCTCAACTATCCCTTATGTCAGATATGCCTCTTTCCCACAGGCCTGCCAAGTCACTTCAGGGAAAACCACCCTGAGGCTGCCCAAGACTCCAGCTTCTCCTTTCTGCTAGCCTTTCCACCATGGACAAGGATACCTCAGAGATATGTGGCCAGGCTCCAATAAGGAAGAAATCAGCTTACCCAACACCTCCCAAAGGATCCATTTGAAACCAGCCTAGATCTATGGCTGAGCACCAGAAAGCACCAAGTTAAATAAGGAGGCCTGTGATGCCCTCCTCAGGTGGCAGTGAGGTTTCTCATTTGGTTTCAGCCAGGAGACACCCACTCAAAAACACCCAAACTCAATTCCTGCCCTTTGAATCCCAAGTGGTGACTGAACAACATATATCATCATTTCCCTTTGATGCTACCAAGGTGGCAGCGTATCCTAGCACTTGGGGGACTTCTCTTGGCCTGAAGCCAGGTCTAGGAGTAAAGATACACTGCCCTTTGTCGCTGACCTCTAGGAATCAAGGGTTCCAAAGGAGGCATACTTCCATCCATCCAACTGTTTCTGAGGGTTCAAGAATATCCTATCACTGGCACCTCCTACATCCTGGGACAGATCAGAGTAGAAATCTTCTGAGAAGGACTCATACCCCACCCCAAGCTGACTGGTCCAAGACTCAAGCCTGGGTAGTGATGGGCAGGAAAGGCCCAGATATTGCCTTCAACTAGAAAAAGAGGACAATTCGCTGAACCCATCTCAGGGAAGCCAGACAGCATTCCCTGTGAGACTGATTTCCTGACTGGTCTACCAGCCCAGAATATTATCATAAATGTATTGGCCCGGCAGGCTATGAGTAAATATGAGTCAACCCACCTAGAAGCAAACCAATGACCACATCAAACACCTTCACAGTCATAGTAATTACCACTTACCTAGTGCCTACTACACATAGACGCTACCTAGTTTAATCCAATTCTCGAAATAACCATTCATGGAACCCATTTCACAGGCTCAGAGAAATTACATTACTTGACCAAGGTCACACAGCTGGTAAACTGCAAAGTGGAGTTCTGAAGGTCTATCTCCCTTCTGAGCTGTGATCTTTCCATTACACCACACTGCGTGCATTAAGAGAAGTGATGCCAGTAAACGGGAGAAAAGACCTTTAGAGCAGCCTTGACCTAGGTGGTTCGGGGTAACCAAAAGATGTTTGGGGTGCCTCTCTGTGAACTCTCCCTGGGGCCACTAGGCATCCCTTTCTTGAATCTTACTAAGAGTGATCCTGAAGGGCGGAGTGGGAGTGGGTCTCTGACTTAGGGCCACCACGAAAGACCCCTTGCCCCCAGCACCCTTTCTCCGACCCGCGCCGCATCCACAACGGTGCCAGCCACCCCATCTCCCCACACCTCGAGCTGCCCTCTGATCTGGACCTCTCCGCCCGCTACCCTAGTTCTTCATCTCCGGCGTCTACCGGCCCAGGGCCTTACCGCGGGTGGGCGGATCTTGCAAATGCCCGACTTCTCGGCGATGGGCCTGATTTTCGCAATGTAGCCAAGAGGGTCTCGGAACTCCGCCCAGCTAGGCTCGAACACCGGGCACTCCGGCGGCGGTGAAAGTCGTCAGACCCCGGCTCCATGATGCGCCCTAGGACTAAAGGGCTCGGACCGCCCTTAAGGACTCATGGCGGACGCCGCTGTACGAAACCGAGGCACTGCTCGGAGACTAGGCCCTAAGCGAGGCGGCCACCGCCCGCCGAGGGCCCAGGGGACGTGTAGCTGCCGCGCTCTGAGAGGCTCAGGCTGACGCTATTCTATCGCCTCTTCGTCCTGCTCCGTTCGTTCCAAACTCTGCCGCTGTCTCCCAACTACCGCAGTCTTCACCACCACAGTTAACTCCCAACCGCCGCGGCCTTTAGTGCCGCCGCCGCCATCTTGGTTTCTCACCGTCTCCCCCCTCCCTCCCTTCACCACAACAAACTGGATCCCTCCGCGGGATGTCCCTCCGAGCCTCGTATGCCTTGCGTGAGGCCAAGCCCTAGGAAGCCATCATCCCGTGGGGACTGAGCTGAATCGGCAGGCGTAGATCCCCTATCAGGAAGCGGGAATTTAAAACTGCTTCCCAGATTGAGAGCAAATAGTCCGCCTCAGCGGCGGAGGAACAAAGTTGAAATTAGCAAACCGATCCCTCTTTCCGGACGGACCGGCGGTGCACGTTTAAAGGCCAGTGCTGCGCATGCGCGTTACGGAGGGAGACCGGAAGAGGAGTTGGCGTTGGTGGGTGGTGGGTCTAAACTGGCACCCACTCGATGACCTCAACACTGGCGCGAGCCCCGCCCCAACATGCTCTCCTCCTGGGTCTTTCCGGTGTGGGCCACAGAAGGCGTCTTCGAGTCCGTGATGGCAAAGGGACACTTCTGCAGGCCCGCAGATTACGAGAGACATACATAGTTCCCAGGTCTAGGCTCTGACACCTCTGGAGCTTTGAAAAAAGCAAGCTGGGATGCTGCTCCCTTCTCGGGGATTGCGGATTTTTAGAACCCTGGGCCCCAAGGAGAGGAAGGAAATATTTTGTCCAAGTTTGCGTGTAGAGACCTCTCAGAGATGGGGCTTCCATCCTTAACTCTAAAGAGTCATGTCGATCAGCATTTTAATGAACACTTTTATCGTGTCCTTATTTGTGGCATGTGGGCCTCCCTCTGGCTCAATTGGTAAAGAATCCGCCTACAATGCGAGGGACTTGGGTTTGATCTCCGGGTTGGGAAGATCCCCTGGAGAAGGGAAAGGCTACCCACTCCAGTATTCTGGCCTAGAGAATTCCATGGACTGGTCGCAGAGTCGGACACGACTGAGCGACTTTCATTTGTGGCATGTACCCCTACAAAATAAGCCTGAGAGTATATATATTTTAACTATTGGATTTTAACAACAGCATATGTATCACCTACCAGTGCCCACCATTTGAAGTACCTACTCTGTGCTCACTTGTGAGCCTACAGTGTGCTTATTATGTATTTATGCACATGGATTGTATTTATTGTGTATAGCCCCCTCCTTATATTTGAGTATCCACTATGTGTACCTCTGCTCCCATTGTGTGCATGTTTGTGAGCAGTTTCTAAATAGGTTTATTGCAACTGTTTTGACTATCAAACCAATACTTTGCCCGTAGATCAGCCATCTACTGGAGAAGGCAATGGCACCCCACTCCAGTACTCTTGCCTGGAAAATCCCATGGACGGAGGAGCCTGGTAGGCTGCAGTCCATGGGGTCGCTAAGAGTCGGACACCACTGAGCGACTTCACTTTCACTTTTCACTTTCATGCATTGGAGAAGGAAATGGCAACCCGCTCCAGTTCTTGCCTGGAGAATTTCAGGGATGGGGGAGCCTGGTGGGCTGCCGTCTATGGGGTCACACGGAGTCGGACATGACTGAAGCGACTTAGCAGCAGCAGGCATCTACTGCATTTGAGGAGCTCTAAGTTACTCATCAGTTGTGGGCCTAAAGCATAAATAGTTCGAGAACCTACTATGTACATTTTAGAATACTCTACATGCTGATTGGGCTTACCTGATAGCTCAGTTGGTAAAGAATCCGCCTACAATGCAGGAGACCCCGGTTGGATTCCTGGTCAGGAAGGTCCCCTGAAGAAGGGATAGCTACCCACTCCAGTATTCTTGGGCTTCCCTGGTGAAGAAGCTTTCCCAGCTTCAGCTGGTAAAGAATCCGCCTGCAGTGTGGGAGACCTGGGTTCGGAAGATCCTCTGGAGAAGGGAAAGGCTACTCACTCCAGTATTGGACCTGGAGAATTCCATGGACTGTATAGTCCATGGGACTGCAAAGAGTGGGACATGACTGAGCAACTTTAACTTTCACTACATGCTGCTTAAGTGCTTATTTTGTGCTCCTCCATCAGACTGTGAATTCCTTAAGGGCAAGGACCTTGTGATCTTATACATCCTTAGTGCCTGGCATGGTAAGCAGTAAATAAATGCTGAGTAAACAGAAAATGAATGTATATTTTTGAGCAGCCTTAATATATATTCACTAAAAATAATATATACTCTTTGCAAACATTTCCTGGATATATTAAGCATCTGCTGTAAGCTTGAGTATGTTTGAAGGGGATGGAGAGTGTCATTCCTTCAGTTAACAGTTTCTAATCATGTTTCTAATCTATACCATGTCCCAGTTAAGTATATTCATTCTGCCTGCTGAGTTAAGGGCATCATCTCTAAGGGACTGGGGAACACCAGTAGGAACTCACATCCTGTAGTCAGAGAGGCCTGACTTCTAGTCCTACCAGCTCTGACATTTTCTAGTTGTGTGGCCTTGGGTAAGTTCCGGGTTCTGAAACTGAGTGATGTTGTATGGGGGTGATAATACCTACCTTGAAGGATTGTTGTATACTACCCAGCATATAGAAGGCCCTCAGTATCTGTTAACTGTTATTTTCACTCCTGAGAGTCAACAAACAGTATGTCAAAACTCATTAAGAATCTCCTTTGTGCCAGGCACTGTGCCTAGTGATTTCAGATTTTTATCACTTGAACCCTTAGATTGCCTTGAATGCTTGGAATCTTTATCCCCTACTTGCCTGGTGAGGAAACTTGTCCCAAGTAATACATATAGTAAGTGACATTTCCTTTCTAGCTTTCCAGGTGTCAGGAGAAACCTCAACCTTCTCCACCAGAAAAACAGGTGAGTGACCCAACTGAACAACTGTATAGACAGGAAACAAAGCTAGGCAAGGTAATGCTAATAACAGTTAAAAAAAAAAAATCACTAGTCTCTCACAGGTGTAAGCATTTAACAGCCCACATAGCTCTTTCATACCAATTACTTCCCTTAATCTTTGCAACAGTTTTGGGAAAGATGTAGATCACTTTACCCAACCTGTAGATGAGGAACCAAGTTCCAGACAGATTAAACAACTTGCCCATTGATACACAGGAAGTTGCTGACTCTTGGTCAAATGCTCTTGTCATTTGCTCCCACCATAGTAGAACTAGGCAGGTGAAGGTGAAGAGAACAAAGAAGATAAAAGAATATGCCGAATCCTAGGTTGAAAGAAGTTCAGCCTTTCTATCTTGAGGCTGCTCAGTGAAGGGCAAAGAGCACAAATGAGGAGTCAGGAGACCAGGTTTGAGGTCTCAGCTCAGCCTAGCCTTCCCAAAGCCTTCTCTAAGGTTCTTAGCCCAGACACCACCCACCATTCTGGAAGGGCAAATGGAAACTGCATAGACTCCTTGAAGCCCAATCAGTCCCAATTCATTCATTCATGAACATTTTTCAAATTCCTGTTATGCACCAGGTACTTTTCTTGGCCCTGGATTTTGAATATAATGGTGACCAAGACAGACATGGTCTCTGCTTTCCTGCAGCTGACATTCACCCACTGAGATCTACCATGTACGTCACCTCCCTGAACCTCGATTTTCTCATTTATCCAATGAGACTATATAATCCCTTCCACACAGGGTGGTTATGAAGATTAGAGATCATGATAACTACCATTGCTCAAAAGCCAGGTACTATGAAATAGGTATTGTTATACCTGTATAACAGATGAGGAGGTTGAAATTCACAGTAGTGTAAACTTAACCAAGTTACATGGCTAGTAAGTAGCAGAGTACAAACTGTTCAAGTCTGTCTGACTGCTATACAATTCTGCCTGTAAAAGACTCAAATGGTGCCCCTTGAAAACAGGTGCTCAGAAAATGGGATCCTTTCTCAATCTTTGGATCTTGCTTGGGATCAGCCTGAGTCTGGGCCCTGCAGAGTTAAGAACTGAGAAGTGGCAGGGAGCTCACCCTGGACTGGAGGTTGGGTTGGCCTCACCCATGCGCCTGGGAGAGAGGGTCTGGCATAGAACTGGTACAGAGCAGTGATTGGAAGGCTTGGCTCTGCTCTTGACCACACTCACTCCATCCATGTTTTCTGGATGAACTGCATAGTGACTTCATGCATCACTTTCTTGATTTTAAAACAGGGTCCCTTCCAATTCTAAAGTAGGTATGAGCTGCAATTTCTAAATCCTAAGTAGCTCTGGAATTTATCCCCTCTTCCCCATGCCTTTTTCTAATCTACTCCCCAAGAGAGCCATTGACTGTTTCTAGCCTAGGTTATTAAAAGAGCCTCCTTAAGATATCAAGGTCTCTATGTGAGTTCGTGGAGATTTATAGATAGATAGGTAGATAGAGAGAGATGTATATTATGTGCTCAATACATATGCATAACAATAAAATGATACATTCAAAACAATGATAATTCCAAATGAATTATGATAATATTTTACTCCAGTTACTTATAACTCGAGTAAAATAAAAATCCATGACTCCACACTGATATAAATAAATAAAATGAGGGAAAAGGAAAAACTTTTCCTTCAGAGAATGATGGAGTTATAAAATCATCAATAGATGCTCAAAGTTTTCCCAAATAAAAAAGCAAATCCTGAAAACAAAACACCTAGTGCCCAAATCTTGGTTTCTAAATGCCATTCTCGACCAAAAAGAACCAGAGCTCCTTGGAAAAAGTGGTTGATTCCAAGACTGGGTCAGGGAAAATATAAGCTGAATCTGGAGCATCTTGTGGTACCAGAAAATAAGGAAGTGCTCAGGAAAGATGGAGAACTGCCAAAAGGACACAGGAGTCATCTTCCTGCTGGCTAAATATGGGACATTTTGAACGAGATAAAGAATGATATTAATGTGTTATAATTACTGAAATGATAGACAACCATGAGTCCATGAGACTATAGATACATAAATGTAGGAAAAGGGAAAGCTCTTCCTTACACTGGAGAGCCAACTAATACAAGTGAA
Organism: Aepyceros melampus; assembly: GCA_006408695.1. Lineage (NCBI taxonomy): Eukaryota > Metazoa > Chordata > Mammalia > Artiodactyla > Bovidae > Aepyceros > Aepyceros melampus. The sequence goes on along the minus strand of SJXQ01006346.1, from coordinate 141,486 downwards.
AAGAATGATGGCATTGGACAGTCACCACTTGGACACCTCAAGAATCATCAGTGAATGCTAAAACTGGTGGGTGAAAGTTTGAGGAATAATAAGACAAATACATAATGTTAATGCATCTCCTCTCAACATAATCATTCATTACAAAGGGAAAAATAATAGTTTTATAACAGAGATGCTATGTAGCCCAACCTGTCACCTGGTCTTTCTTTAGCTTCCAAGGCCTGGATGAGAAAACCTGTTGGTAACAGAGGAATGAGGATATGAGGACTGCCCCTCTCCTTTAGGATGTGCCATGCCCACCACCTGGGCTGTCCTCTCCCATTCCTTTCTCATTATTTCACTAATATTAACATACTCAGACACCTCCAGGCTTATGCTGCTCCCTCTGGCAAATGCCTTTCTTTCCCAGGCTTATTCCTACTCACCCTTCAAGACTCAGCTAAAGGAGCAGTTCCAGAAATGCTCACCTGACCCCTCTCCCCTGCCCCAAGTTGAGTTTTCCCTTTCTTTGTACCCCCACACATTCTGTGCTTCCTTCTGGGCCTGCACTTACATTGTATTGGCATTATCCCCCCAGGCTGTCTACTTCTGAAAGTCTTGTCTGGCACCGCCCAATATGGTAGCTAGTATCCACATGTGGCTGTTTGCATTTTTAAAAATTCAGTTCTTCAGTTGCAACTAGCCACATTTCAAGTGCTTGCAGCCACATGTGGCTAGGGGTTACCATAGTGAACAGCACAGGTATAGGACATTTCTATCATCACAGAAAGACTTCTAGGCTATCACTGGTCTAGGGTAAAGACAAGAACTCCATGAGATTCTAGGACCTTTGTCTTTTGTTATGTGTCATCCCTCCTCATCCACATCTCCAAACAGATTGGCAGTAAAACGTTTGAGGATGGCCAATTAACTCCTTGTCTCAGGTCCTCAGGGAAAC
>SJXQ01006346.1:40479-140219 GCA_006408695.1 Aepyceros melampus | reverse complement strand
TTGCAGGTCACATCAATCAATAAATCAACCAATGCAAAGATACTTTAAGATTTAGCTTAGAAAGAACTATTCATTCAAATCAACAGAAAGTTTAGTGTCAAGCACTGTGCTGGTCAATGCTCTGGACAGAGGTGATTCAAATCAGCGTCACGCATGTGCCAATTATGGTCTAGTGGGGAAGATAGATACTGATGTGAGGGATCCCAGAGAATGTGATCAAGGGCACACTTTGTGAGGCATGGGTTCTTAAGACCATCTCTTAAGAGTGAGAAAACCTTCATCAGGGATGTGGGGGGAGTACATCTTTCAAGGAGAAGGCACAGGTAAAATACTGAGTTTGGAAATTACATACAGGTCTTTTCAGGAAATGGTGAGTGGATGACCAAAGTGTAGATGAGAAATGAGTGGATTACAGAGATCATTCCAACGTCAAGGCAATGGGTTTGCACTTTTTTCCATAGGCAGCCAAGAACAGCTGACTGTGTGTCTGACAAGGGACAGGCATTTCACTCCCATCTATTAACAACTGCCCTGCAAGATTATTATCCCTATTTCATCAAAGGCAACAGTCAAGTCTGCTGCTGCTGCTAAGTCATTTCAGTTGTCTCCAACTCTGTGCGACTTATGGTCTAGTGGGGAAGATAGATACTGATGTGAGGGATCCCAGAGAATGTGATCAAGGGCACACTTTGTGAGGCATGGGTTCTTAAGACCATCTCTTAAGAGTGAGAAAACCTTCATCAGGGATGTGGGGGGAGTACATCTTTCAAGGAGAAGGCACAGGTAAAATACTGAGTTTGGAAATTACATACAGGTCTTTTCAGGAAATGGTGAGTGGATGACCAAAGTGTAGATGAGAAATGAGTGGATTACAGAGATCATTCCAACGTCAAGGCAATGGGTTTGCACTTTTTTCCATAGGCAGCCAAGAACAGCTGACTGTGTGTCTGACAAGGGACAGGCATTTCACTCCCATCTATTAACAACTGCCCTGCAAGATTATTATCCCTATTTCATCAAAGGCAACAGTCAAGTCTGCTGCTGCTGCTAAGTCATTTCAGTTGTCTCCAACTCTGTGCGACTCCATAGATGGCAGCCCACCAGGCTACCCCATCCCTGGGATTCTCCAGGCAAGAACACTGGAGTGGGTTGCCATTTCCTTCTCCAATGCATGAAAGTGAAAAGTGAAAGTGAAGTCGCTCAGTCGTGTCCGACTCTTCGTGACCCCATGGACTGCAGCCTACCATGCTCCTCCATCCATGGGATTTTCCAGGCAAGAGTACTGGAGTGGGGTGCCATCACCTTCTCCTCAGTCAAGTCTGACTGACTGCTAAAAGCTGAGCTTTGGGAAGATGAAAACAAGCATCAAGCTGAAGGTGGGAGAAGTGGGAACAATCAAAGGTAGTTCAGCCTGGTCTACCAGAGAAGAAACAAAAAAAGTCTGATTGGATTTGATTCTGAACCAAATGCTTAGATGGCTCCAGCTGCTACTTTTGTTTAAATATGCCTGTGAGGAAGAAAACAAAGACATTGATCCCAGCTGCTTAAGAGTGGGGCCATCCATAAAGTGGAGGAAATAAGGCTTCAAAAAAAATGTGGGGTCATCCAAACTGCTCCCTCTTAGTGGCCATTTTACACTCTAAGAAATCCCCCAAATATTTACTGACTGCTGCTTCCAGGGACCCTGCTGACCCTAACCAAGAGCCAGCATCCTCCATTCCTCCTAGGCTCTGCTGAGCCCCAGGACACGATCAGTGGTGCTGGAAACATGTCCATTTCACAGGGACGCAGCTTTGGGGACTGGAAAAGAACCTGGACTAGAAATCAGGATCTTCCATCCGGACTTGGGAAAGACCCTCCCCTTCTCTGGGCCTGACCCCTCATCAGTAAACTAAAGGGGGCCCTGCTATTTGTCATCTAACATCCCAAGTACACACACAGAGTTCTTATAATGAATGTATCTAGCCTTGGCTTCATGGCCCAGGTAACCCTCCACCCACACCCTTGAGGACAGAAATGCGGCCCGCTGTGGAGAAGCAGGGAGGGCTCCAGGGCAAAGCCAGGCCAGTCCCAGGAAGGGTGAGAATAGATGCCACGGGCATAGAGGAAGTATCCAACCTGTGAAAGGAAGGGAAGAGAACTAACTTGCTGAGCACCTACTCTATGCCGGCTGCTGGACACTCATTACCTCATGCTGTCATCACAATCCCATGTGGCAATGGCTTATCACCCCAAGTTTTCAACTGAGGAAACCGAGACTCAGAGAGGTTGCCTTTCCCAAGTGCAGTAGGAAGGGAAAGCCCCAGGATTTAAACTGGATCAACTCCAAAGCCCAGACCCTTGCCACTCCGTTCTGCAAACTGTTAATGAAACAAACAGGAAAACCTCCCTCACCCCCCACCTCCCATCCAACCAAAGCCTCTCACCCACCCAGTTGTCTGAGCTTCTACCATCAGCGCCTCACCTCCCTGGGCTAAGGCCTCTCTCCCAGGGGCTCCACCATGGGGGAGGGGGCACAAGTAGGAGGCAGATTCACAATCCCATGTGGCAATGGCTTATCACCCCAAGTTTTCAACTGAGGAAACCGAGACTCAGAGAGGTTGCCTTTCCCAAGTGCAGTAGGAAGGGAAAGCCCCAGGATTTAAACTGGATCAACTCCAAAGCCCAGACCCTTGCCACTCCGTTCTGCAAACTGTTAATGAAACAAACAGGAAAACCTCCCTCACCCCCCACCTCCCATCCAACCAAAGCCTCTCACCCACCCAGTTGTCTGAGCTTCTACCATCAGCGCCTCACCTCCCTGGGCTAAGGCCTCTCTCCCAGGGGCTCCACCATGGGGGAGGGGGCACAAGTAGGAGGCAGAGGCGGGAGGTGAGCACAAGGTCTTTTATGAGGCATCAAATATACATTCTTATATACAAGGAGGAGAAAAGACAATGCCTANGGAGTTGTGACACACAGTCTTAGTTGCTCTGTGGCACGTGGAAACTGCCTGGACCAGGGACTGAACGCCTGCCCGTTTCATTGGCAGGTGGATTCTTTTTTTTTTTTTTATCATTAATTTATTTTAATTGGAAAATAATTCTTTACAATATTTTGATGGTTTTTGCCATATATGAACATGAATCGGCCGCAGTTATGTGTCCCCCCATTCCTGAACTAGTCCCACCTCCCTCCACACTTTATCCCTCTGGGTTGTCCCAGAGCACCGGCATTGGGTGCCCTGCTTCATGCACTGATCTTGTTCTGGTCATCTATTTTACATAATACATAATGTATATGTTTCAATGCTATTCACTCGAAGCATCCCACCCTCTCCTTCTCCCACTGAATTGAAAAGTCTGTGTATAGGTCTCTGTCTTCTTTGCTACCCTGCATGTAGAATCGTTGCTACTGCCTTTCTAAATTCCATATATATGCACTAATATGAGTATTTGTCTTTCTTTTTCTGACTTACTTCTGTCTGTATAACAGGCTCCATGTTCATCCACCTCATTAGAACTGATTCAGGTGTGTTCCTTTTTAATAGCAGGGTAATAGTCCATTGTGTATATTTACCACAACTTCCTTATCCATTCATCTGCTGATAGACATCTATGGTGCTTCAATACCCTAACTATTGTAAATAGTGCTGCAGTAAACACTGGGGTACATATGTCTGTTTCAAATCTGGTTTCCTTGGGGTGTATGCCCAGCAGTTGGTAGTATGGCAGTTCTATTCCCAGTTTTTTAAGGAATCTGCACACTGTTCTCCATAGTAGCTATACCAGTTTACATTCCCACCAACCATGAAATAATGTTCCCTTTTTTCCCCACCCTCTCCAGCATTTATTGTTTGTAGACATTTTGATGATGGCCATTCTGACCTGTGTGAGATGATACCTCACTGTGGTTTTGATTTGCATTTTTTCTAATAATCTGTGATACTGAATATCTTTTCATGTGTTTGTTAGCCATCTGTATGTCTTTGGAGAGATGTCTGTTTAGGTCACTTGCCCACTTTTCATTGAGTTGATCTTTTTTTTTTAAATTTATTTATTTTAATTGGAGGTTAATTACTTTCCAATATTGTATTGGTTTTGCCATACATCAACATGAATCCACCACAGGTATACACGTGTTCCCCATCCTGAACCCCTCTCCCACCTCCCTCCCCGTACCATCCCTCTGGGTCATCCCAGTGCACCAGCCCCAAGCATCCTGTATCATGCATTGAACCTGGACTGGCGATTTGTTTTCATATATGATATTATACATGTTTCAATGCCATTCTCCCAAATCAACCCACCCTCGCCCTCTCCCACAGAGTCCAAAAGCCTGTTCTATACATCTGTGTCTCTTTTGCTATCTCGCATACAGGGTTATCGTTACCATCTTTCTAAATTCCATATATATGCGTTCGTATACTGTATTGGTGTTTTTCTTTCTGGCTTACTTCACTCTATTATAAGCCAGAAAGAAAAACACCAATAAAGTATATGAACGCATATATATGGAATTTAGAAAGATGGGTTGATCATTTTTTGATATCGAGCTGCATGAGCTTCTTGTATATTTTGGAGATTAATTCATTGTCAGTTGTTTCGTTTGCTATTATTTTCTCCTGTTCTGAGGGCTGTCTTTTCACCTTGCTTATAGTATCCTTCGCTTTTCAAAAGCTTTTAAGTTTAATTAGGTCCCATTTGTTTATTTATTTATTTTTATTTCCATTACTCTGGGAGGTGGATCCTAGAGGATTTTGCTGTGATTTATGTCACAGAATGTTCTGCCTATGTTTCCCTCTTAAGAGTTAATAGTTTCTGGTCTTACATTTAGGTCTTTAATCCATTTTGAGTTTATTTTTGTGTATGGTCTTGGAAAGTCTTCCAGTTTCATTCTTTTACACATAGTTGGCCAATTTTCCCAGGATCACACGTTGAACAGACTGTGTTTTGGCTATTGCATATTTGTGCATCCTTTGTCAAAGATAAGGTGTTCATAGGTGCAGGGATTTATCATTGAACTTTCTGTTTTGTTCCATTGATCTAGATTTCTGTCTTTGTGCCAGTACCATACCATCTTGATGACTGTGCTTTGTAATATAGTCTGAATCAGGAATGTTGATTCCTGTAGTGACACTCTTCTCTCTCAAGATTGCTTTGGGAATTCGGGGTCTTTGATGTTTAGTTCTGTGAAGAATAGTTTTAGGTCTAGTTCTATGAAGAATACCGTTGATAGTTCAGGATTGTGATAAATCTATAGATTGCTTTGGGTAGTAGAATCATTTTCACTATATTAATTCTTCAATCCAAGAACATGATAAATTTTTCCACCTATTTGTGTTATCTTTGATTCTTTCACCAGTTTTTTTTTTTTTTAATTTTTCTGTATATGTCTTTTGTTTCTTTAGGTAAATTTAGTCCTAAGTGTTTTATTATTTTTGTTGCAATGGTGAATGGGATTGTTTCCTTAATTTCTTTTTCTGATTTTTCATTGTTAGTGTATAGGAATGCAAGGGATTTCTGTGTGTTAATTTTATATGGCAGGCGGATTCTTAACCACTGGACCACCAGGGGAGTCCTGGCCTGCTTGTCTTTGGGTGTGAAGCTTTCTGAGCTCTGACACATGGCAAATTCCAGTGATCACCACCATGACCAGGAACAGGCCACGTCCATTCACCTTGAAAATACCCAGGTGCTGCCACTTTCTAGTTTCTCCGCCCACACCTGAATTCCTGACAAAAGGATCAGTCTGCCTTCACTACATTTTGTCCTTTGCAATTTTAAAAGTCCTTATATAATCTGAATATAAGACTTTTCTCATACCTGTGATTACAAACATCTTTCCCCTAATAACAAATAGCTTCTTCCCTTTTCATTACAGGAGACATGAGTGATGCAATCTACTTTTCCTCCCCAGCCTCAGAGCTCAATGTTGTGTACCCAGCAAATGCCCATGAGATTCTTCAGAAGTGAAAATGAAATCTGCTGTCTGTCCAGCTGTCTCTCAGGTAGTCCCCAGAGCTATATTTCTCATCTCTGATCCTCTACCTGAATGGGAACTATAATAGAACTGTCTAAGAACAGGTGCTGTATCTTTTGCTGCATTTTTCCTCACACTAGTATTTCCATTATCAACCAAGAAATGACCAGCAGTCTGTTCTCAATATAAATCTGGTCAAATATAGACCAAATGAAAAGTACCTGATTTGTTCCAGGTGCTTTACTTTATAATTGTGTCATGATACTGATACAGTATATGAATTGTTTTCTATGTGGCACCCTCCCTTTTCATTTAGCATCTTATTGTAATAACTATGTTATTATACATTTTTAAAAGTTTCGCAGGCTATTTTACATTCATTTGGGCTTCCCTGGAGGCTCAAATGGTAAAGAATCTGCCAGCAACGTGGGAGACCTCGGTGCAATCCCTGTGAGACGCAGGGTCAATCCCTGGGTCGGGAAGATCCACTGGAGAAGGGAATGGCAATCAACTCCAATATTCTCGCTTGGAGAATCCCCATGGTTAGAGGAGCCTGGTGGGCTACAGTCAGGGGGTCTCAAAGAATCAGACAGGGCTGAGCGACTAACACTTCCACTTTACACTGATTCCCATTATTTTATTTCATTCTTCTCCTGGGGATAGGAAAGCATCCTGCAAACCAGTGTGCAAACTACAATCTGAAAGACTTGAGACCTGAACATAGGAACACTATTGGAGGAACCTGGAGAACCTTGACAGCTGATTCTTCCTCTGTGTGCCACAGTTCTCAAAGGCAAAAGATGAGGGCAATAATAGCACCTGCTTCTTGGGTTGTGTCCAGCATCAATTACCCAGCAGGATCTTAGCTTGACATTGTCCCTCTCATATTATATATTGTAGGTGGCTCGGATGGTAAGGAGTCAGCCTGCAATGCAGGAGACCCAGGTTCAGTCCTTGGGTTGGGAAGATCTGCTGCAGAAGGAAATGGCAACCCACTCCAATTAAGGAGCCTGGCAGCCTACACAGTCCAAGGGGTCTTAACGAATCTGACATGAGTTCGATACAGGATACAGGATGCTTGGGACTGGTGCAAGCTGATGATCCAGAGAGATAATATGGGGAGGGAGGTGGGAGGGGGGTTCGGGATTGGGAAATCATGTACATCCGTGGCGGTTCATGTCAATGTATGGCAAAACCCATACAGTATTGTAAAGTAAAATAAAGTTAAAAAAAAAAAATCTGACATGACTGAGCAACTTTCATTTCCAGTTCACATAAACATTTTCAAGTCAAAAAAGTTCTTTTCAAATACAATATTTCCTCTAGGATCAGAAGCAAGACAAGGGAGCTCACTCCCTCCCCCATTATTCAATAGATCAGCTTATATTATATTATTGTAATTTTAAGTGCCAATGGGTTTGTTCAAAGTTTCCACAAAGGGCTGTCTGAACGGCTCAGATGCAGTTTGAACCAGCCAACCGGCTCAAGCAGAGAAAAATATAAACCACTTCTTCTGGCAAAAGGCTTCGTCGCGTTTTTTAAACGGCGAAGGGCGGGGGAGGATCGGAATGGGAATACTTGGAGCAACACTGCCACCTGCAGAACACAGAAACCGAAACGCGACAAGCCCGGAAGAAAATCCATCCTTTCTGTTGGGTTTTCGCGCAGAGGACTGCACAGCGTGGATGAGGAAGTTAAGGGAGATGCCCATGAGGACCAGAGAAAGGAAGGGACCTTCTCGAAGGGGCCCGGCCAAACCACCCGTGGACTGCGGGCTCCTCTCCAGCTGCCCCCTCTCCAGAGGCCCTCGGAACCAAGGCAACACGGGTAGGAAGTCAGGGAAACCGGGAAATCCGGAACTTGGTGGGCGGGGCTGCGCTCCGATTGGCTGGTTCGGGCCTGCGCGCAGGAACCCAGTGAGCCCCGCGCCAGTCTCCTGGCCTGGCTGTGTTGGGAGTTTTCTCCTGGACCCGGTTTTAAAGTCTTCATTCACTGAGGAACCTGACCGGGTATGTCCGGGTCCTGTCGCCCATTGCCGAAGCACCCAAAGTGCGGGACCGGTAAAAGTCCCCTGTATTTCTCCTCCCGCCCACCCCAGGCCTGTGAACGCTTTCCTCCCGTGGTACACTCACTGTTCTCTCAGCCCTCACTCTTCTGATCAGTGCCCGGGAGGCTCACCCGGTCATCCCGGAGACTCTGCGTCCTCTTCGATGTCCCTTCGTCCCCACTCGAGCATCCCCTTGCCCACGGACGGCCCCGGGCATCAGGAAAGACCGCGCCTCTCATGGTGTCCTGTTTCTAGCCTTCCTCTCTCTCATCACCCTCAGCATGTCCTGTCCTCAGGCTCCCTCGCTCTAGTGCCGGTGCACTAATGCCAGAACCTCCTGGAAACCCCCACCTTACCTACCACACGTCCTTCAACACTACCCGCCAGGCTCCTCCTGGGTCGGCTGAGCCAAGGCTGGAAGCTATCCCCCGCAAACACACCTCTTGTGCTCCTTGCACCCTCCTGCCTACCCACGCCCTGCCTGCGTCTGAGCACCGGTGCGTTGAGGAGCAAACTTTACAACTTTACAAAAGTGTTTTATCTTAAATCCGTGGCCAGAGTAGAACTGATGTTCATTTTCACTCTCACCTACGTACACTACTACACTACACAGTAGTAACCTTTCTCCATCCTAATGACCACCAGCCCCACAGGCCAATAATTCCTGGAGAAGAAATGTTCCTCCATCGTAATGACCACCAGCCCCACAGGCCAGTAATTCGTGGAGACGGAAGAAGCAATCCCATAGGATTTCTCGTTTCCCAATCCCAAACTGCATGTTTCTGGCCTGGCAGTCAGCTGCCCCTCTGCACGTATGCTCCTGACTACACCCAGCCCCTCACCTCTGCTTGGGATCCCATGCCTTGCACCTCCCAGGGACTTTGCACCTGCAGTTATCACTCCTCTGTCCTGAACCAGAACCTGTGCCCTCGTCATTGCAGCATTCCACAGCACAGGGGGAAACCCACCGTCTTCCACCCTATTCTGCAGCTACTGGCACATTACTGGTTGCCCTTCAAAGCAAAACAGCTTCAAATTCTGCTGAGAGATTCTCTCAGCCCCCTTCCGTGGAGCTTTTGTCCCAGTCACTCCAATGTAACTGGTTTCGTCATGGCCATCATTAATATCCGTACTTCCTGTCCACAGACACTCTTCAGTGCTCATCTAAGCCAACATCTCAGGCATCTTTGGCATATTTGACTCGTGTTTTTTTTATCCCTCTGTTTTTATATTTCAGGGGTGTGGGGCTTATGTGACACCAAAGTATCCTAACTGAACTCCACAAGGTACATATTCTACACTATGCCCCCTTTGACCTGGATATTGTATGGGAAGTCTTGAGTCAAATGAAAGACAATCCAAAGGAAAGAGCATCCCAGTCACAGTGGGGAATGGCCCACAGAGGCATTGGCAGGCAGAGGTGAGACAGCTCAGACAAGGGAGGTGTGACAAGAAATGAACACCAGGGACAGGAGGATTCCACCCTATTCACACTTGGGACTGACTCCAGGGACACACTGTACAATGACCCAATGGAGTCTTTGGGCAGAAGTGTGGCTGCAGTTTAGGCATTTTGTTTTCTGGAGCTGATCTTGGTTCCTGCTGCAGTGCAGGTGAGATCCAAGGGAGGGATCTGCATGACCTGAGGGAGAAATGTGGAAAGGGGCTGAATCCAGACGAAGCCTAAGCAGGCAATGGGCTGGGGGACCTCGCGGCTGAGGAGTGGACATCCCTGCCCGGGGATGGGCTGGATGATGAGACCCAGATTCAGAGGGGTCTGTAGATGCCAGCAGGGTGGCTGAGGCTCAGTCCGCCAGGGAGCACTGGGTCCCCAGCAAGAGGAGGAAGACAAAAATGCAAGTTTCACCACGCTTACCCATGCACGGTACAGGCAGCATCAACAGCTGGAGCCAGGAGAGGACAGTCATTTTTCCCTCACGGAACACTGAGGCCTCTGTGTGGAACAAACGTATGCCGTGTTATAGACTCCCTCTCCCACATGACTGCGAGCCTTGTAAGTGACATATACCCCTGCTCCATCGCTGAAGGAAGTAGAGAGCATTTTCACCAGAACAGACTGAGCATTTGTATCTGTGGAGATTCAGTTGGTTGCATGCATCCACACTTTCCAAGTCAGAAGCAACTTCAGTGAGGTTTTCCCATTACTAACCAGTATGTAGGGTTAACACTCATGAGAAAGATCAGATCATCCAGGGAGAACAAATACACTAAAGTGTCCGTGGAATCTGAGGAGCGTACATTGAGACTGTGATCTCAGCAACCCAGGTCCCCCACCGCCACCCTGGTCTTCCTGTGACCCTGGGTCACAGAGGCAGAGTGAGGCCCAGAAGGAGAGGAAGGAGGTCTTCCTGGAACTCCACTGCTGCTTTGAAAATACCACACTCCCTCTCAACATGAATACTCACCTGTGAAGATCATTCCAATTTTCCACTCTGTCTTCTAGTCAACAGTCCTGATGATTCTTTTGGAACTGGCATCCTGGTCTCTTTGGTTTGGGGAATAGAAAACAGCATACCCTGCAAGCATACAGGCCTCTTCTTCCAATACCCTGAGTCTTTCATTCCTTTCAAGTCATGCTTCTGGAAGGTATAGACTCCAGGAGCATCCTTATCTGGTTACCTCTTGATTCCTCCTCTGAGTGCCCATCCAAAGAACATCCCCTTGCTAACATATTCCAAGAGCTCCATGGGCCAAACCGTAGTACCCAGTGTTGTATTGGCCACAGACACATTCCGTCTTCAAAAACACTTTCCTTGGTCAGAGTCTATGACAGCAGCCCATCCTGGTTTTCCTCCTCCCTCTCAGGTCATTACTTCTAAGGCTCCTTATCTGTCCATTTTACTTTGAACCCCTCCTAAATCTTGATTTCGTTTTCCTCTGGTTTCCAACCTCTCCCTGTGCTCTTCCATTCTATACATGATCCTTGGGTGACCACGTCCCCCCCCAGAGCTCTTACCCATCTGACATGTTTTCATTAGTATCCCTCTATGCTGAGGGCTTTTCCTATCACCAGATCTACCTAAGATGTCTCCACTGGGCCCCACTTCCCCCACAGGCTGAGACCTATGGGCCATCTGCACTCAGTCCCATAAGCACTACAGACCTGCTAGTAGCCCCAGGCCAATGTTCCCTGGGGTGTCTCATGGATGGGCACCGCCATCCCCCCAGTTTCTTAAACCACAATCCCGGGCAAGCTGCTGGGTGTGATCTTCACCGAGTCATGAGTCCCCTGGAGCTGTTCTGGAAAAGGCTGACCTGAGACCTTCCTGTTGCCACAGGTGGAGATCCGTTCCTCTGAGAGGCCCTGTTCCTACAGACACATTCTGAAGGTGTCCTGAGAACAGGCCATCACCCTCTTCTGGATACTGAGAGAACCCGGGCACTGATTACAGTGAGAGGTTGAGAGGTTGAAGCCTGTCTTTAACAGGACGGTGAGTCAGGACACAGCAGTGTAAGCCCATCACTGGGAAACGTGCCAAAGAATATCCAGAAGAGATCCCTAGAGGAGAACGTTTCAAGAGGTGAGTCTTCATGGGTGTGCAGCAAACAAGGGATTGCTTAACTGTATTTTTCCCAGTAAACATCCTGTTCTTATTTGGTCTTCATCTGAGCATGGGCGTTAATTTGATAACACAGGAAACAGTTTAAAAGGGCAACTGAGCACAAGCAGCAGATACGCTGACAGCCGATCCTGCTACATCAGCATCAACAGCTACAATTTTCAGCCATCTTTGATCTTTAAAGCACTATTCTGATCTGTTGCATGACGGTATCTCCACAGTATTTTAGGAATGTATTCAACTAACTAGGCACAAGGGATCCTGACAAGAACTAAATCGTACTGAGTTTCACTAACAACAGCAGGGTTTTAACTGTAAAACTTTGGATTCAGGAACACGGAGCAGACCAAGCAAAAAAAGTCAGTATTCAAACAAGTATTAATTTGCGCAAGTTGTCCCTTTCCTCAGCCTAAGATATCTGTCAAGTAAGTATAGCGGGTCATGATGAATGCCTGATTTGCTTGTAGTGAGAAGTCGCAAGTTTTCGATGTTGGATTTCTTCCTGTAAGAATGCGTTTTGTTTCCACAGCTGCAAGCTTGGCATTCATAAGAGAACTTTTTCAGCTAATGCTCAGGCCAGGGCCACATTCCAGACCTACTACTTCAGACTCTCTGGGGCTGTCCTGCCAGTATCAACTCTTCTAAAGCCTCTCCAGGGGAGATTTGATGCACAGTTAAGATTGAGAAGCACAATCGCATGATGCTTCACCCGTCCTGGTTTTAAACAGATTCCTGAACTGAAGAGCCATGTTTGCTAGTAATGAAATTTCAAAAAATTTGTAATTACGTGTCTTCTTTTCTGAGAGGGATTTTGAGATATTTATTCACAGCCATATTTAGAACAATTTCAATGACTCAGTGGTATGTTATGCCCCTAAGTTCCTTTCCTTACCAGACACTCAGGCAGATGGAGGAGAGGGAACGCATCTCAGTGCTGGCGGCAGAAGGAAGTGGATGAAGTTTTATTGTCCTGGTTACTGCTCTGCTGAGCATTGCTCCTGGGTTGCTGAACTCAGGGAGTGGGCCTCACCAGGTTACAGGTATTCCTGTGACCAGAGATTGGAGCTAAGGGCTGAGATCAGTTACCAGGGAAACGGAAGCTTGATCCACGTGATTTGAGAAGAATGGGAAAACAACTAAGCAGAATTTCAGATGCAGGGTGGGTTCTGGGAGCCTGTCCAGAGCCATTGACTTGTGGTCACACAATGGGCACCTGTGCGTAAACACAGAGACACACTAGACGGGTGTGCTCACTGGGGCTTCTGTCCTGACGCACAGCGACTGTCTCTGGAGGGAGCATCTAGAACATGTGGAGGAGGCCGGGCCCAGAACGTGGAAGGAGCAGGGGCACTCCTCGTTGTCACAAGAGCAATGGCGTGTCTTTTCCATAAACACAGAGACACTAGACGGGTGTGCTCACTGGGGCTTCTGTCCTGACGCGCACAGTGACTGTCTCTGGAGGGAGCACCTAGCACACGTGGGGCAGGCCGGGCCCAGAACGTGGAAGGAGCAGGGGCACTCCTCGTTGTTACAAGAGCAATGGCGTGTCTTTTCCCACATGTCTCACTTGGACATCTGCATTACCTTCCTAAACTGCTTTACTGAGGTAAAATCACACACCACAAATCACACCCATTCAATGCATCCAGTGCAGTGTCTTTAGTAACTTCACACAGTGGTGCAAACACCGGCACCGTGCACTTGTGGAGCCCTGCCAGCACCACAAGAAGCGTCCGTGTACCCATCAGCAGTCGATCCCCAAGAGGACCTGCACGCCCAGGCATCCTCTCATCTAATTTCTGTCTCTGTAGAGGTGCCCTTTGTGGGCATTTCATATCAACAGACTCCTGCAGGAAGTGGCCTATTGTGTCTGGGTTCTTTCACTGAGCATAATGCTTTGGAAGCTCACGCATGTGGCAGCAGAAAGCAGAAGTGCATCACTTTTCATCCATCTATGCTATTCCACTGTATGGCTACAGAATACTCTGTTTACCCCTCTCCAGCTGACAGACTTTTAGGCTGCTCCACTACTTGGAAATTACAGACAGTGTTGCTGTGAAAGACAAGTAAGTAAGGACAAGTGTTTGTGTGGACATGAGTTTCATTTCTTGCTTGCTTATTATTCCACAATTTCATTTCTTGTCTTGCCCCTTGCACAGGCTAGACCCTTCAGTCCAAAGACATCGACTGAGTCACAGGATTATCCCACACCAGATGCTGTTCATTAAAGGAGCTGATAGAGGACACAGCCATTTATTTAGTGCCTTCCACCTGCCAGGTCTGGGCACTAGGTGTTTTACATCTGTTATCTCCACTAGGTCTCCCAATAAACCTCGCCAACAGGTAGAGTTATTGCCATTTTACAGATAAGGAATTTGAGGCTGAAGGGGAGTGCCTGGGCTGATAGGGCCTGCACTGGAACCCAGCTTGAGTGTCAACTGTGAACTGTGGGATGGAGGGAGACGACATGGGGAGAGGAGTTTGGGCACAGGTCCCAGAGAGTTTCCATGCCATGGGGGAGCAGGGAAACATCACACCCTTGTTATCAGTCCTGGGCATCTCCTTGCAGTAGGAGGAGCCTCAATTCATGTGAGGGCAAAATTACCAGGATCAGAATGATGCACGGAACAGAAGATGAAGTCTGTGCGTGGTTTCCAGGTGGGAGAGGTGTAACAGAAAAGCCAGCCTCCTGGTGAGGGTTCGTCTAGCTGTGAGGGAAAAGCTCGAGGACTGTGGCTGAGAAGGAAGGGGCCTCTAGAGCTGGACACAGATGTTTAATGTGACCTTGAAGTGCTTCGTGAAGCTTGAGGGTAAGGCCTGACCTACAACCTGCCCTGTGGCAGCTCAGTATTTGTTACAACAGGGAACATGCCAACACATTTCTACGAACCTCATTCAATACTCACAAAAACCACCTGCTCAGTTCATGGCGTTATTCAGAATAATTCACCCATTTTCAGGCGAGGCTGATATGGCACAGTGGGCAAATTTAATTTCTCAAGATGATATGATAAGTGGCAGAACTAGGTGGAAAGGAAGGTTATCTGAATCAGAGGTTATCTGTGTCCTTACCCACAATACCATATTGATTCCTCAAAAAAGGAAAAAAGAAGGGGAAAAGTATAAAACAAAGGAAAAAGAATAAAAGGAGACCCATGATGCTTACTGTATTTGGGTGTCCGCCATGGACTGTGAGCGAAGAGACAACTCCTCATAGTGGTCTAATTAGAAAGGGAACTGACAATCACTCATGAAGTCGGGAGACAGGGTGGTCTCTGGCCAGTGTACATGTACACAGAGAGCGTGGGAGCACAAAGGAGGGCACGGGGAAGGTACGGAGTAGAAGAAGCTATGGAAGCAAGAGGAAGATGGGAGAGCAGAGCAACAGAGCGCCTATGGACTTGCCCAAGGACACTGATCAGCAGGTTCAAACCGTCCAGCCTGCTGATAGCAGCCTGCGTGGAAGTTACACTTCTCACCCATGAAATAAAGTAGCCTGGCACTCTGAGCTGTATTCAACCAACAAGTATCCCCCCAGCGCCTCCCTGGTCATCAATGCCCTCAGCACAGTGCTGAAAGCAGCCATAGCCTAGGACAGACCTCAGTCTCAGGAGGTAACGGAGTGTCCAAGATACAGAATAAAGGGGAAGCCAAGTGGGAAGAGACGGACACTAGACACTCCTGTCAGAGTGGGGAGAGACGACAGGATGCCCCCCACCTGCTCCAAGGAACCAAAATTTGAGCTGAGCATTTTCGGGGTCACTCACTGACAATTCAGTTGAGAAATGGCTGCTATAATGATTATGCACTAGGAAGGGGAAAGGAGGGTGTTTCTCTCGTACAATAAGCTTCTGGACGATGTGGGGATAAAAACACAAACGGCCCTGGAGCAACAGAAAACTGAGTGGAGAGGTCTGCTGCAGCCACTCGTTTCCTATATGTTGTTTGCGACGAATTGACAGCGTAACAGCAGCTGCACTGCTCTGTGTACCTCACTTTATCATCACTCATAAGGTGGTAAACGTGTTCTGAGCCCCTGTGGCAAAAGGGTCCTCAAGGAGCTCACAGTGGGGTGGGCAGGAAGCCAGTCTGAAGACTGTGGTGAAACAAGTGTAATGAGAGCCTTGGCCTCAGGAGCCAGCGGAGGCTGGGATCAGGCCATGAGGAATGGCTTTGCCTGGGGTGGGATAACATATAATATTATTGTCCCCATTTGCAGGCAAGGGAACCGAGAATCAGAGATGGTGAGCATCTTACTCAAGGTCACAGTGCTTGGTAGTGGTCCTAACCATCTTTCATGTATGTCTGTTAAAATGTGAAGGTCTCTGCACTATTCATTACACCACTCTGTCTCTCTCAATGTTGTCACCTACTTTCACTCACAATCACCACCTTATACATTCCCTTGGCTCTAAGTCCTTGTTTATTAGATAAATAATCTGCTGAACAAAGTATAGATTTCCTGTTAGCACATCCAGTCTGTCTACTTTATAAAAAATATTTCCTCGCAGGGCACATTGTACTCACCCAAACTGATGATGTACACTGAGCTTGTACTGCACCCATATGCTGGTAAAGAAAATGGATCACTGGGATCTGTAGCTTTACTTATCTATTTCACAATCTCAAGCATAATTTTAAATGTAGGCNGTTAGCACATCCAGTCTGTCTACTTTATAAAAAATATTTCCTCGCAGGGCACATTGTACTCACCCAAACTGATGATTTACACTGAGCTTGTACTGCACCCATATGCTGGTAAAGAAAATGGATCACTGGGATCTGTAGCTTTACTTATCTATTTCACAATCTCAAGCATAATTTTAAATGTAGGCAATATTCAAGTAAAAACAGTAGAACCATTGCTTTCCTATAATGGGCAGTCACGAAAGATTTCATTGAATGTTAATAGGTTCTAGCCAGGAGACTAAACCCCTTTCATAGGGAGTTGTGGAAATTCTTTTCCTTAAGATAAGGAAACTCTTTCTCTTTATACATTTTCTCTACTGCTGGTACCCTGAGAGATTTAAGCAAGCCAAGCCACTTCACTGTACTGTTGTGGACAAAAGAAACATGTGAGGCAAGCCTAACACACAGGCACAGACATATGTAATCCAGCCAATAGAGCTATGTCAAATATAAGGCAATGGTATCAGAAATTCAAGGGCTTCCATGGTGGCTCAGTGATAAAGAATCCACCTGCTAATGCAGGAGAGTGGGGTTCAATCCGTGGGTCATGAAGACCCCCTGAAAAAGGAAATGGCAACTCACTCCAGTATTCTGGCCTGGGAAATCCCATGGACAGAAAAACCTGGTGGGCACAGTCCATGGGACTGCAAAAGAATGGGACACGACTTTGGGACTAATGAGCAATTGAAATATAAATGGAAACCCGTAACTAATCATATATCCAAATTTCTGACCACAGCACAAGTCTACTATCCAAGATCAGCTGTACTCCAGGAATCCAGACAACGAAAGATACCTTCCTTTTAAAATTATTATATACTGCGGCTGGGCGATTCAGTAGATAAGTTTTCAAAAGCATTGCACACCAAGGCAGGACTCAAGGAACGTATTAAAAGTATGTACTTATTCCTATGTCACATCAGGGCCTAACTCACACTCTTGAGAAGGAACACCTGTGATGATTTCAATACGGGAAACGCATCTCCCCTGAAAATACTTCATTATATCGTGTCATTTTGTGAAGTGGGGCATGAGGTGGGGTGGGAGGTGATGCCAAGGAATGAGCCTGCTTCTGAACAATGAAAGATACCTTCCTTTTAATTACTATATACTGCGGCTGGGCGATTCAGGAGATAAGTTTTGAAAAGCATTGCACACCAAGGCAGGACACAAGGAGCCTGTTAAAAGTATGTACTTATTCCTATGTCACATCAGGGCCTAACTCACACACTCTTGAGAAGGAACACCTGCGATGATTTCAATACGGGAAACGCATCTCCCCTGAAAATACTTCATTATATCGTGTCATTTTGTGAAGTGGGGCATGAGGTGGGGTGGGAGGTGATGCCAAGGAATGAGCCTGCTTCTGAACCTGGTGAACACTGATTTGAGCCCAATTATTCCGGATTGACCAATGTCCATAGGAAGATTCAGTATCGCCTTAAAAGCATCAATCCCCATCGAGAGAAAGAGAAACAAGTCATATACAGACTGTCCAATCGCCATCTGATCCTGAAGAGGTGGGGGTGTTTGTGGAAATCAGCAGTTCTGAGAGAGCTCGGATCCCACTTGACTAAAGAGGCGTGTGGTCCTGTGGCACTAACGCACACCTGGTCGGCCCTAGGGCGGAAGATGTCTCCCTCTGTCTGCACGTCTGTGCCTCTCTCTCGCTCTCACATGTTCTTTCTGAGGATCAGGTTCTCACTAGCGGAACGCCAATGCAGTGCTTCCCATCCTCAGCCCAGTCGAGGAGCCTGGAGTGGGGCTCGGCCTCCCCTCCTCAGTGTGTGGAAGAGAAGGGCAAAGGCCACCGAGAGGAGGAGTCGTCCAGGGTCCTATAGCGGCTACCTGCCCTTCACAGGGAGGAGTCTGTGGGCCCGGCTTTGGCATCACAAAGATGGGACATTTACCCCTCCCTTCCTTATAGAAGGACCTTCCTGCGTATTCCCTTGCTTGTGGTGGACTGAGAGGGAGCCCGGAGTGGCCTGAAGAAAAGTAGGTTGTCCCCGGGGACGGTGGCAGAAGGGCGGGGGTGATTCGGAGGTGAGAAGGTAGTGCCGGCCCTCTCGACCGTGTGCCCCGAGGGCCTCTCCCGGCAGCTGGGAGGCTAGGAGGGACATCACATCCGGAGTCTCGAGAAGAGTTGTCGGGTACTGGAGATGCCCTCACAGATGGCACCTGGTGATGGTCGGCTCTTGGGGTTGGAGGTCGGGGGCTCCTCCCTGATTGCCTGGTAATTTGTGTTGTCATCTGTCTACGTGAGGAGCAGCTGGTGTTAGTTGAAAGTTTTTTACTCTCTCTCGCTCTCACATGTTCTTTCTGAGGATCAGGTTCTCACTAGCGGAACGCCAATGCAGTGCTTCCCATCCTCAGCCCAGTCGAGGAGCCTGGAGTGGGGCTCGGCCTCCCCTCCTCAGTGTGTGGAAGAGAAGGGCAAAGGCCACCGAGAGGAGGAGTCGTCCAGGGTCCTATAGCGGCTACCTGCCCTTCACAGGGAGGAGTCTGGGGGCCCGGCTTTGGCATCACAAAGATGGGACATTTACCCCTCCCTTCCTTATAGAAGGACCTTCCTGCGTATTCCCTTGCTTGTGGTGGACTGAGAGGGGGCCCGGAGTGGCCTGAAGAAAAGTAGGTTGTCCCCGGGGACGGTGGCAGAAGGGCGGGGGTGATTCGGAGGTGAGAAGGTAGTGCCGCCCTCTCGACCGTGTGCCCCGAGGGCCTCTCCCGGCTGCTGGGAGGCTAGGAGGGACATCACATCCGGAGTCACGAGAAGAGTTGTCGGGTACTGGAGATGCCCTCACAGATGGCACCTGGTGATGGTCGGCTCTTGGGGTTGGAGGTCGGGGGCTCCTCCCTGATTGCCTGGTAATTTGTGTTGTCTTCTGTCTACGTGAGAAGCAGCTGGTGTTACTTGAAAGTTTTTTAAAATTAATTGATTTTAATTACAGTCTAATTACTTTACAGTATTGTGGTTTTTGCCATATATTCACATGAATCAGCCACGGGTGCACATGTGTCCCCCATCTTGAACCCTCTCCTACCTCCCTCCCATCCCATCCCTCTGGGTTGTCCCAGTTCACCAGCTTTGAGTGTCCTGTTTCATGCATGGAACTTGGACTGGTCATCTCTTTCACATATGGTAATATTCCTGTTTCAATGTTGTTCTCTCAGATCATCCCACCCTCGCCTTCTCCCACAGAGTCCAAAAGCCTGTTCTTTACCTCTGTGTCTTTTTTGCTGTCTCACATATAGGGTCGTCATTACCATCTTTCTAAATTCCATGTATGTAGGTTAATATACTGTATTGGTGTTTTTCTGTCTGACTTACTTCACTCTGTATAAAAGGCTCCAGTTCCATCCACCTAATTAGAACTGATTCAAATGCATTTTTAATAGCTGAGTAATATTCCATGGTGTATATGTAACACAGCTTTCTTATCCATTTGTCTGCCGATGGATGTCTAGGTTGCTTCCATGTCCTGGCTCTTGTAAACAGTGCTGTGATGAACGCTGGGGTACACGTATCTCTTTCAATTCTGGTTTCCTGGCCTCGTGGCAGTATCTGCCCCCAGCATTTATCCCCACTGTTCCGTCTTCTGCAATATCCTGACCCCAGATGTCTGCTGTGCTGACTCCTTTCCCCCTTTAAGTCTCTGTTAAAATATCAGCTCCTCAATGAAGCCCACTTGGGTTGCTCTGTTCAATACTGAGACTTGCAACTTTCCCCATTGCTGCCCACAGTACCAATTCCTTACAGGACTTACATTTATCTGATCACAGCACTACCACCTTCTAACACACTGTAGAATATCCTGGCTTGTTAGAGGAGGGCATACTTGGTGCCTCGTACCCCTACCCCTTCCCCTTCGTGGAGAGTAAGTCCAGCACAGGGATTTCTGTGGTCTGGCCACTTGTATCCAGCACAGAGAGCCAAGAAAGACTGGATGAATATTTGCTGCCTGAACCAATGTGCCTGCCTCCCTGCTAGATTGTGAGACCCGTGAGGGTCCTGGTTCTTCTTGTCCTTGGGGCAGGCCCTCCCTCCATGCAGGGAGAGGGCCTCAAGTTAAGGCTGCCTCAGTTTCAGCCACACCTTCAGCCCAGCAGCTCCATGACCTGGGACTCAGGAGTCACCTGGCTTCATTTCAAACTGTAAACGCCTGTCTTTACACGAATGTAGGTATTTTCAATGTTTAGATTTTACTTTGGGCCTCAAGTTTTTTGGCACCCACATTGAGTACGAAGTGTTGCAGCTTCTGAAACACAAGTTCACAATTTTCGATGAATTTGGTTGTGCCAATGTAAAACAACATGAAACATACTGGACTGTAAAGTCAAGTGGGCCTTAGGAAGCATTACTACGAACAAAGTTGGTGCAGTTGATGGAATCTGGATATTTCAAATGCTAAACATGATGCTGTTAAAGTGTTGCACTCAATATGCCAGCAAATTTGGAAAACTCCGCAGTGGCCACAGGACTGGAAAGGTCAGTTTTCATTCCAATCCCAAAGAAGGGTGATGCCAAGGAATGTTCAAACTACTGCACAACTGCACCCATTTCAGATACTAGCCAGGTAATTCTCAAAATCCATCAAGCTAGGATTCAACTGTATGTGAATGGACAAGTACCAGATGTACAGCGTGGATTTAGAAAAGGCAGAGGAACCAGAGATCCAACTGCCAACATCCGTTGGATCATAGAAAAAGCAAGAGAATTCCGGGAAAACATCTGCTTCTGCTTCATTGACTATGCTTCACGACCCAGATAATCATGATGGTGTGATCATTCACCTAGAGCCAGACATCCTGGAATGTGAAGCCAAGTGGGCCTTAGGAAGCATCACTATGAACAAAGCTAGTGGAAGTGATGGAATTCCAGTTGAGCTATTTCAAATCCCAAAAGATGATGCTGTCAAAGTGCTGCAATCAGAATGCCAGCAAATTTGGAAAACTCAGCAGTGGCCACAGGACTGGAAAAGGTCAATTTTCATTCCAATCCCAAAGAAAGGCAATGCCAAAGAATGCTCAAACTACCATACAATTGCACTGATCTCATGTGCTAGTAATGCTCAAAATTCTCCAAGCCAGGCCTCAGCAATATGTGAACCGCGAACTTCCAGATGTCCAAGCTGGTTTTAGAAAAGGCAGAGGAACCAGAGATCAAATTGCCAACATCCACTGGATCATTGAAAAAGTAAGAGAGTTCCAGAAAAACATCTATTTCTGCTTTATTGACTATGCCAAAGCCTTTGACTGTGTGGATCACAAAAAACTGTGGAAAATTCTGAAAGAGATGGGAATCCCAGACCACCTGACCTGCCTCTTGAGAAACGTGCATGCAGGTCAGGAAGCAACAGTTAGAACTGGACATGGAACAACAGACTGGTTCCAAATAGGAAAAGGAGTACCTCAAGGCTGTATATTGTCACCCTGCTTATTTAACTTAGATGCAGAGTACATCATAAGAAACACTGGGCTGGAGGAAGCACAAGCTGGAATCAAGATTGCCAGGAGAAATAACAATAACCTCAGACACGCAGGTGGCACCACCCTTAGGGCAGAAAGTGAAGAGGAACTAAAGAGCCTCTTGATGAAAGTGAAAGAGGAGAGTGAAAAAGTTGGCTTAGAGCTAAACATTCATAAAACGAAGATCATGGCATCTGGTCCCATCACTTCATGGGAAATAGATGGGGAAACAGTGGAAACAGTGGCTGCCTTTATTTTTGGGGGCTCCAAAATCACTGCAGATGGTGATTGCAGCCATGAAATTAAAAGATGCTTACTCCTTGGAAGGAAAGTTATGACCAACCTAGACAGCATATTAAAAAGCAGAGACATTACTTTGGCAACAAAGGTCTGTCTAGTCAAGGTTATAGTTTTTCCATTAGTCATGTATGGATATGAGAGTTGGACTACAAAGAAAGCTGAGTGCCACAGAATTGATGCTTTTGGGCTATGGTGTTGGAGAAGACTCTTGAGAGTCCCTGGGACTGCAAGGAAATCCAACCAGTCCATCCTAAAGGAAATCAGTCCTGGGTGTTCATTGGAAAGACTGATGATGAAGCTGAAAACTCCAACATTTTGGCCACCTGATGTGAAGAGTTGACTCATTTGAAAAGACCCTGATGTTGGGAAAGATTGAGGGCAGGAGAAGGGGACGACAGAGGATGAGATGTTGGATGACATCACCAACTCAATGGACGTGAGTTTGAGTAAACTCTAGGAGTTGATAATGGACAGGGAGGCCTGGCCTGCTGTGGTTAATTGGGTCACAAAGAGTCAGAGACGACTGAGTGACTGAACTGAACCGAAGTGAAAGCTTTTCACTGTGTGGATGACAACAAACTGTGGAAAATTCTTCAAGAGATGAAACTAGGAGACCACCTTACCTGCTTCCTGAGAAAGCTGTATGCAGGTCAAGAAGCATCAGCTAGAACTCGACATGGAACAATAGGCTGATTCAGGCTTCAGAAAAGAGCACTTCAAGGCTCTATATTGTGACCTTGCTTATTTAACTTATATGCAGAGTACATCATGTAAAATGCTGGGCTGGGTGAAACTCAATCTGGAATCAAGATTGCTTTTAGAAATATCAATAACCTCAGATATACAGATGACACCACCTTTATGGCAGAAATCGAAGAGGATCTAAAGAGCTTCTCAATGCAGGTGAAAGAGGAGAGTAAAAATGCTGTCTTAAACCTCAGCATTCAAAACGTAAGATCATGGTACCTGGTTCTGTCACTTCATGGCAAATAGATAGGGAAAAAACTAGAAACACTGAGAAACTTTAGTTTCTCGGGCTCCAAAACCTCTGCAGACTGTGACTGCAGCCATGAAATTAATAGACACTTGCTCCTTGGATGAAAAGCTATGACAAACCTAGACAGCATGTTAAAAAGCAGAGACATGACGTTGCTGACAGAGGTCCGTATCGTCAAAGCCACGGTTTTTCCAGTAGTCCTGTATGGATGGGAGATTTGGAGGGAAAGAAGGCTGAGTGTCAAAGAATTGAACCTTTGAAACTGTGATACTGGAGAAGACTCTTGAGAGTCCCTTGGACAGCAAGGAGATCAAATAAGTCAATCCTAAAGAAAATCAACCCTCAACATTCATTGGAAGGACTGATGGTGAAGCTGAAGCTCCAATATTTTGTCTACCTGATGTGAAGAGCCGACTCATTGGAGAAGACCCTGAGCTGGGGAAGATTGAGGGCAGGAGGAAAAGGGACCAACAGAGGATGAGATGGTTGGATGGCATCATTGCCGCAATGGACATGGGTTTGAGCAAACTCCAGGATCTAGTGAAGGACAGGGAAGCCTAGCATGCTGCAGTCCACAAGGTTGTGAAGAGTCGGACACGACTGAGCCACTGAACAACAATGTGAAATGTTTCAGTCCCTGATAGCTCAGCTGTTAAAGAATCTGCCTGCAATGCAGGAGACCCTGGTTCGATTCCTGGGTCAGGAAGATCCGCTGGAGAAGGGATAGCCCACCCACTCCAGTACTCTTGGGCTTCCCTTGTGGCTCACCTAATAAAGAATCCACCTGTAATGCAGGAGACCTGGGTCCCATCCCTGTGTTGGGAAGATTCCCCTGGAGAAGGGAAAGGCTAGGGAAGGGAAAGGAAGGGACCTCACACTATGGGTCACAAAACCCAAATATCAATGATACACTCGACCACGTATGGAGCAAGGAAACAGCAGCTGGCAGACCTCACTGCACTGGACCCCCAACATCAAACAATCCACCAAACTGAAACTCTAGAGGCTCAATAAGTGAGGTAAGACACATGAAATCAGCTGAGATGAAATTCGAATACAGGCTGACATGCATTTTAGCAACTTCATAAGCTGCCATGGAGAAACCCAACTGCACAGAGCACTGGTATGGTGAATGCATACAACTATTTCACAATGTTCCATGCAGCCACCATGTAAAGACCTCAGACCATGGTACCTCGCATCCTACAAACCCCAAAGTTCACAGGCTGAGGCACAGTAAACCCCTCAAGGTTTCAGCACCCTCAACCCCTGGCTCACAGACTTATCTCCAGGTCAGAGACGGCACACTCAGGGTGCAGTGCCACCAAAGGGTCAGATACCGCCCATGCTTTGACAAGTACACTTTGTGATGTCACAGCCTAGGGTATGGACACCTAGGGTATTCACGTCCGCTGAAATCCCTACGTGGATCATTCCTAGTTGTGGACTTGAAGCTTTCTAAGGAACTGGACATAAGGAGTCCAGCCTCCTGCCAGACCTCCCACCCTACAAATGGTGCCAAGATGCCAGTAAAGGCACATTCACTCCCCTGCCCCACTGAGGCCAGTGTGAACTGGTAAAACACCTTTGCAGGGGTCTGTGGCAGCACCCATTAGAATTTACATTCCATCCTGCCCTCACCCTCAGCAGCATTTGCCTTCATGAAAGAGGGACATGTGTCAGTGCTATTCTGTGATGCCTCCTTGGGGTTTAGAAAAGTGTCAGGCACATGCACATAGTAGGTACTCCATAGATGTGTGTTTAGCCAAGGAAGTCTTTGATCCAGCAGTCTCACTGCTGTGAATGTGCCTTAAGGAAATATTCCCACATGCTCAGAGATGTGTGTACAATGACAGCAAATTTCTAGGGGAAACTCTAGTGCCCTTTGATAGTGAGTGACCATTTGTTTAAATTTTCATTAATTTCTTTCAACTGGTTTTGTCATTTTCAATGTACAAACTTAAACCTCCTTGGTTAAACTAATTCCTAAGTTCTTTTCATATTGTAACTGGAACTTTCTTACTTATTAGGAGTATTCACCACTAGTATAGAAATACAGTTGAGTTTTGTATATTGAAGCTGGTGATGATTTCACAGGTGCGTACACAGCATTTGACATGTCACACATACCGCAATAAAGTGGTTTAAGAAAATAGAAATGAAAGCAAAGTAAAAGTATGCCCAAATTAAAAAAAAAGGGAATGTGTTGGTAGAACTGGCTTACAAGAAAAGCTAAAGGAAGTTCTTCATGCTGCAATAAGTGAATTCAGATGTTAATCAGAATCCATGTGTAAAAGCAAAGAGCACAGGTAAAGGTAATTATATGAACAAAAATTCTTTATGGATACATATTTCAGTCCTTTCTTCCTGTATTTAAAAAGCAACTGTCTAAAACAATATCACATAATTTATTGTTGTGAAAGCAGCAGTTGCTTAGTCATGTCTGACTCTTGGCAACCCCATTACTGTAGCCTGCCAGCTCCTCTGTCCATGGGACTCTCCCAGGCAAGAATACCAGAGTGGTTAGCCATTCCCTTCTCCAGGGAATCTTCTTGATCAAGGGACTGAACCCGGGTCTCCTGCACTGCAGGCAGATTCTTTACTGTCTGAGCCACTAGAGAAGCCCTATTTTTGTGACAAAGAGGGTGAATATAACAGAAGCTATAAATAGATAGCTGATATCCTGCCGTATATCAGCTTTTCATCATATAATGTTATATGTAATAATAATAAGACTGTATTAATGGGCTTTACCCTTTATAGATTTATTATATATGTGACAATATGAGGAAAAGAGGGAAACCAGATTAGAGCGATATAGGAGTAATGTTTCTGTATCTCATTAGAATCTGTAAATTTCAAGCTGACTATGATAAATTGAGATGTTTACAGTGGCATACAGCTAAGGAAATAACTTAAAAGCAGTGGAAAATCAGTAAAGAGTTTAAAATGCTACATTAGAAAATATCCACTGAATGGAAAAGAAAGCAGTAAAATGAGGTCCATAGAACAGAATGACATGAGACAGAAATATATATTGGCAGATATAAGTCTGTATCAGCATTAACTGTAAATAGATAAAACGAGCCAAGCAGAAGGCAGACATTGAGAGAACAGTTAAAAAAAAATCCAGGTGTATGTTGTCTACAGAGGACACAGTTTAGATTCTAAGATACACAAATTTCCATGTATGTGTGTGTGTGTTCAGTCACTCCGTCGTGTTTAACTCTCGGGCCCCATGGACTGTACCTGCCAGGAACCCTCTTCATGGAATTTTCCAGGCAAGAACACTGGAGTGGGTTGCTATCTCCTACTCCATGGGATCTTCCAGAGCAAGGGGTTGAACCTGAGTCTCCTGCATTGGCAGATGGGTTCTTTACCACTAGTGCCACCTGGGAAGCCTTATATGACCCAGCAATTCTACTCCTAGGCAGTTTTCCCAAGAGAAATGAAAACATGCTCACACAGTGGCCTGCACTCAAATATTCCACACATGTATTCTAATAGGCACACGTAGAAACAGCCCAGTTATTCAACAACTGGTATACAGATGAAAGAAAAACGAACGAGTATACCTGTACAAAGGAATACTACACGATAATGAAAAAAAGTAACTACTAATGCATGTAAAAGCAAGGATGGGTCTCACTTGTGCAAATGAGAGAAACCAGACACAGAAGGCTACATATTACATGATTTCATGTCAATGGATTACTGGAAACGGCACAACTCTTTGCACAGAAATGTATCTGTGGTTGCCAGGGTATAGGAGTGGAGGAAGGAATTGAGACGTTTTCTACACTTTTATTGTGGTAGCATTTACACCACGGTATACATTTGTCAAAAGTCTACAAACAGTAATACATTAAAGTGCTGGCTTTTATTGTATATAAATTATACCACATTACTCTTTTTAAAGGAAAAGGAAATTTTAAGTATTTAAATGCTGGTTATTGTATCCATGTAGACCATGAGCTCAAAAACATAAAAATATTATTTGGAATTCTTCCCAGACCTGGCCAATTTCCAGAATTCACCATGACAATTTTGTACTTTTATGACAGGACGCANATTACTCTTTTTAAAGGAAAAGGAAATTTTAAGTATTTAAATGCTGGTTATTGTATCCATGTAGACCATGAGCTCAAAAACATAAAAATATTATTTGGAATTCTTCCCAGACCTGGCCAATTTCCAGAATTCACCATGACAATTTTGTACTTTTATGACAGGACGCACATACTTGGTGTTAACCATGTTTACGATTCCCTCTCCCTCACCTGAAGTCCAAATTCTTGCTGAGTTCTGTCCATTTTACTTCGTAAACATCTAATGCATCTACTTTTTCTAAAACATCTACTTCTGTGTCATTGATCATGCTAACACTTCTGACTGCGTGGATCACAATAGAGAAAATTCTTAAACAGAGGGCAGTACCAGACTACTCGACCTGTCTCCTCAGAAACCCGTATGTGGGCCAAGGAGCACTGTTAGAAGCAGAGTTGGAGCATGTGACTGGCTCATAATTGGGGAAGGAGCACGACAAGGCTGTATGTTGTCATGCTGCTTATCTAACTCACACGCAGAGTGCATCTTGCAAAATGCTGGACTGGGTGACTCAAAGGTGGAATGAAGATTGCTGGGAGAAATCTCGATAAGCTCAGATACACAGATGATACCACTCTACTGGCAGAAAGTGAAGAGCGACAAAAGATCCTTTTGATAAGGGTTCAACAGAGAAGAGTGAAAAAACTGGCTTAAAACTCAACTATTAAAACACTAAGATCATGGCATCTGGTTCTATCCCTTCATGGCAAATAGAAGGGGGGTAAGTGGAAGCAGTCCATCCTAAGGAGATCAGTCCTGGGTGTTCATTGGAAGGGCTGATGTTGAAGCTGAAACTCTAATACTTGGGGCACCTGAGGCGAAGAGCTCATTGGAAAAGACCCTGATGCTGGCAAAGATTTAGGGCAGGAGGTGAAGGGGACGACAGAGGATGACATGGTTGGATGGCATCACCGACTCAATGGACATGAATTGGGTGAACTCTGGGATTTGGTGATGGACAGGGAGGCCTGGAATGCTGCGGTTCATGGGTCACAAAGAGTCAGACATGGCTGAGTGACAGCACTGAAGTGGAAGCAGTGACAGATTTCATTTATTTGGGCTCCAAAATCACTGCAAATGGTGATTGCAGCCATGAAATTAAAAGACGCTTGCTCCTTGGAAGGAAAGCTATGACAAACCTAGCTTGCATGGGTTGCCATGCCCTGTTCCAGGTGATCTTCCTGACCCAGGGATTGAACCCACATCTCCTAAGTGTGCTGCTTTAGAGACAGATTCTTTACTGCTGAGCCCCCAGGGAAGCCCATGACAAACCTAGACAACATATTAAAAAGCAGAGACATCACTTTGCTGACAAAGGTCTGTAGAGTCAAAACTACAGCTTTTCCAATAGTGATGTACAGATGTGTGAGTTGGATCATTAAGAAGGCTGAATGCCAAAGAATTGATGCTTTCGAATTGTGGTGCTAGAGATGAGCCTTTAGAATCCCTTGGACAGCAAGGGGAACAAACCCGCCAATCCTAAAGTAAATGAACTGAATATTCACTGGAAGGACTGATGCTGAAGCTGCAATACTTTGGCCATCTGATGCGAACAGCTGACTCATTGGAAAGGACCCTGATGCAAAAAGATCGAAGGCAGGAGGAGACGGGGGCGACAGAAGGTGAGATGATTAGATAGCATCACCCACCCAACGGATATTAATTTGATCAAACTCAGGGAGATAGTGTAGGACAGAGGAGTCTGGCGAGCTGCAGGCCATGGAGTCGTAAACAGTTGGACGCGACTGAGCGACTGAACAACCACCACCACCTCCACCTTACCTTTCAGCTTCCCTAAGCTGCCAGAGCCCCACTCTCAGCAGGGCTAAGAAGCTTTCTGTGTCTGTCAGTGGTAAAGGCTGAGACTTATGTCTTCACATACTCAGTGCCCCCTGCTTAGGGCTGATGGTGGGTCCTTAGAATGCTCATCACTCCCTCCCAGAGCTCAGACCAGGGAGCCTTCTCACGACAGTGATGGAGCACTCTACCCTGGTACAGAAATGGGAGTTGGAGCTGTTTACCCCCCTCAATGTGTTTTCTCCCTGTACATTCATTTGCACATTTCTTCTTTAGTGACGGAATCCATCTCTGCTCATCCCCAACTGGTTACTGTAACAAGCTGCACCTGCATCTCTATCAGGGTGGGTGCATGTACCCCTGCACTATGTATTTTCTTTCTCCTTTCCCTTCAGAATCTCTAGACCCCCAGACACCACCCTCAAAAGGGGCAGTGATGAAGGGGAGGTTGTCAATCTCATCCACAGCCTGGGTCAAAGCACGGCTGTGGTATATATAACCTCTTTCACTCTTAGAATGAACCTTATCTTCTAGCTTTCCTCCTGCTTCTTGGCCACCCCACTCACTGTTTTTCTCCCCCCCTTAGGTCCATTCCCTGTGTTTCTCTTTTGCACTTTTCTGTTTATGTGTCTGTTTGGTCCACCAGTGTGATATTCCCATCATCCACCTCACATCACTGGTCTTGTTATCTCAAGCATTGCAGATACATACTGAAACATGCTAGGAATCAGTGTGTGTGTACTAAATGAAGGAATATGTTTAATGACTGACAGGAAAAGCATCTCCTCCATGTAGGAGTCCGTATATAGGTGTCATATTTGTAGCACCATACATAGTCTTGTGTCTGGTTCCAGACACTGTAGGGGTTTGGCTCTGTCTTGGTGCCCTGGTGCTCTTGCATGTCCCCACTTAGGCTACGTAGGCAAGGCTAAACTGCAGGCTGACTCGAATCTTGGCAGAGAACCTCGTGATTGCTCTTGCAGCAAGGGGAGATAAGCAGCCTGATGAAGAGCTGCTATGAGGCCATTTCTCCCCTGCCTCCTTATCCAGCTGGAGGTGACACAAAGTTGCTACTCATCGACCTCTGGTTTCAGTTGAACATAGGATGGTCTCCCTAGCCCCAGCTGAGAGTACAGCTCAGTGCCATAGGCACAACTGTGGGCTCCTTCCTGGCAGAGACCTGTAATCTCTGTAGTGCCTGTTACTGAGGCCTTCCAATTCAGTGTCAAACCGTGGGACTAGGGACAAGGCAACTGACACCAGGGTCATATTGCTTCTGCACTGTCTGTAAGTTAGAGTCTGAATCCATTCGGGTTCATTGTCCCGTACAAGGTGACAAGCCAAACTAACAACTGCAGTGGTACACGGTGGCCCTGGAGCTCCTGCAGTGTTACTTAGGGACTGGCTGCCTGACTACGTGACAGAGTCTGGCGTTGAGTTGTGTGATGTCGCGTGACCAGAATATTGGCTTCTTTGTCATCACACACAGCAAGGAGCAGTTTTCACTACATACTATGACTTAGGGTAGCCTTGTCAGTCCTCATTAACAAACCAACCTTAGAATGGATGCCCTGAAGTGCCTGTTACTGAGGCCTTCCAATTCAGTGTCAAACCGTGGGACTAGGGACAAGGCAACTGACACCAGGGTCATATTGCTTCTGCACTGTCTGTAAGTTAGAGTCTGAATCCATTCGGGTTCATTGTCCCGTACAAGGTGACAAGCCAAACTAACAACTGCAGTGGTACACGGTGGCCCTGGAGCTCCTGCAGTGTTACTTAGGGACTGGCTGCCTGACTACGTGACAGAGTCTGGCGTTGAGTTGTGTGATGTCGCGTGACCAGAATATTGGCTTCTTTGTCATCACACACAGCAAGGAGCAGTTTTCACTACATACTATGACTTAGGGTAGCCTTGTCAGTCCTCATTAACAAACCAACCTTAGAATGGATGCCCTGATACCAGCTATTGAATCAATATATTTAGACAAAATATGTTTCTGAAGTCAAATTCATTTTAAAAGTTAACCTTATAGTCTACTTGAAATTCAAAATCTGTATCACTTGTGAGAGAAATGTAAAGGTAAATGTTTAAATGAAAAAATGGAGTAAGCCAAATTCATTTGCAATGGAATACCTACTTCACGTTATCTTATTCTTCCTACCAAATATTTAGTGTAAAACTGTAATTTCCATTTTAGAAATGGGCAAACAGATCCAAAGGATGTAAATGCCTTTCTCATCTTCACACAGTATGTGTCAGAGCCAGGACTGATGCTCTTAGTTATGTCAGGTGCTGTGCTTAGTCGCTCAGTCGTGTCTGACTCTTTGCCACCCCATGAACTGTAGTCCATCAGGCACCTCTATCCATGGGGATTCTTCAGGCAAGAATACTCGAGTGGGTTGCCGTGGCGTCCTCCAGGAAATCTTCCCAACACAGGGATCGAACCCAGCCCAGCTCTCCAGCACTGCAGGTGGATTCTTTACCATCTGAGCCACCAGGGAAGCCCAGTTATGTCATGTCATAGCCAATAAGGAGACAGAGCAGATAAGACTCAAGTCATTTTGGCTCACGAAGTTCCCCTCATTCCTTTCCCTTTTCTTCTAGCTAGGATCTAATCTTCTCAGGCAGCTCCATGACCTAGGGGCTTTTTCACATACTTTTTGGCAAGATGGGATACTCTAACTTAAGTCTCCGTAGATTTGAACCTCCCATTTTCAGTCCTTTTGGACCTGGACTTTCATACCTCTGTAAGGGCACAACAGCTGCTAGTTATAATCCCTTTATTCGCTAAGCAGGGTGAATTCTGAATAGGCCCTTTGTTGCAGAAATGTATATTTTTTGGTGCGTGAGTATGCAGATGGGGCCTCAGCGATGTAAGCATTTTGTTATTATGTTAATAATAAGGATATAAGGGAGGAATCAGATAGCTGGAGACTTCCCTGTAGCTCAAATGGTAAAGAATCTGCAGGAGACCAGGGTTCGATCCCTGGGCTGGGAAGATCCTCTGGAGAAGGGAATGGCAATCCACTACAGTATTCTTGCCTGGAGAATTCCATGGACTGAGAAGCCTGGCGGGCTACAGTTCATGGGGTCGCAGAGTGGGACACGACTGAGTGATTCACACAGACACACACACACACAGACAACTGGAGGGCTTCTGAGATCTGGTGACTATCAAGCCAATAGACGACGTCATGGAGAAGAAAAGATGTTTGTGGCTGGTCTCCCTGCACCCAAAAAAACTTGGAAGGCAAGTCAGAAATGTGTGAAAGATATGCTGTGCCATTTGCCATGAAATTTGACAGCAGTTTTTTTCCTGTCTCCCTATAACCTTTAACAATGGCTTTGGCATTCCATTTCTCTACAGGACAATAGGAATATATTAAGTGTTTAAAGACGTTTCTCTGTCAATGATTTCATCAGGGACACCATATGAGATTTGGGTGGCACATTTTGTAAACCCATTTATTCAAGAGAAGACTTCAAGAGAAGGCTGTTATGAATTTTTTGTGTGGGTATATATATGTATGTATATGAATTAACATGTAGATTACACCTAAAGCATAATGTTATGACCAAATTTTTTCAACCCTAGAAGTGCAAGGGTGGTTTACATGTATAAGGTTACCAATGCAATTCACCACATTAATAGAAAAATGGAGGGAAAACAATTCTATGATCATCACAATTGATGCAGTATAAGTGTTTGATGAAAAGTAATCTATATTCAAGACAGCAAACTAGGAAGAGAATGGAACTTACTCTGATAAAGTATATCTACAAAAAAAGCAACGTAAACAGGTTGAAATGGAGAAGATTTTTCATTTCCTATCGGGAAAAATGCTGATTATCACCTGCTTTAGTCAAGACTATTTTGGCCAGGTTTGTTCAATGCTGCAAAATGAGGAACGGTTTAAGGTTTAAGCCAGTAGAAATTGTTGATATTCGAACATAACAGTATATTTTGAAAAGCAAAAGTAATCTAGATCTAAATTTGTGGAATTAATATGCATATTTAGAGGAACTGCTGGATAGAAAATCTATATACAGACATTCTATCTCTACATACATCCTCAACTAGACAATCAAAATCACAAACCACGAACTTTCAATAACATTAAATAACCGGGGATAAATTTAACAAAAACTGTGCAAGCAGAAAATGAAACTTTATTGACAGAACTTTAACAGTCAAATATGCAGCATAAGAACAGCATAGATGGTTTCAGTTTATCTTCTTTCAAACAAATGGTTGCCCTTCACCTATAATATAAACATTAAAAAAGTTACTTAGCAGAACTTTATTTCGATGACAGGAGAGGTACACAAAGCTCACTGCAGTTGTACTTGCATAAAATGGACTAAAACAAGAACACTAAGGGTGACCCTTTGGCTTACCTTCAGTTAACCCTCCATAGAGATTTTATAGACTTTTCAAGCATATTACCAGTATTTATAAAAACACACTACTCTTCCTAGTTATACAAGAAAATAAGGACACTGAGTTCAGAACAAATGAAACCAATGGAACCTATCAGAAGGTAGTTTTCAGTAGAAGGCAAAACTGTGTACACATTCAGTAAAATATCTAACAACAAAAAACACCCTAGGAAAAACAAAATATACAAAAACTGAAACAAAAAGTCCCCAAAAAGTATCATTTAAATGCATTGGTTTGAAATAATATTCCAAATATAGGATAGCTAAACAGTTGTTATCTCTGTTACTGCTTAAGTGAAGTAAATAAAAAGGCCAGTATTACACTTGTTTCTTCTCTACTGTGGAGAAGTGTAGAAATTTTCATTTGTTCTCATTTATCCCTGATATGGCTGTTTTAAGTCGGTTAAACATTTGTCTCCCTTTTCACTTGTGGCCCTCATGTATTTCCAAATGTTTCTTCTCACCCTGGAAAGCATTCCAGTTGGTATAATAAATTATATGGTGACACTAATTTTAAGTCATTAGTATCACTGGCGACATGGGGACAT
Source organism: Aepyceros melampus (assembly GCA_006408695.1). Taxonomy (NCBI): domain Eukaryota; kingdom Metazoa; phylum Chordata; class Mammalia; order Artiodactyla; family Bovidae; genus Aepyceros; species Aepyceros melampus. Next base: position 106,285 of record SJXQ01006346.1, on the reverse strand, counting down.
CAAAATGTGAAGCAGAAATAGGACTGTTTCTCACAGCCACACCAAAAAATGAAAGGAAAAAAAAAGAGAGAAGAAAAGAAAAGGGAGAGCAAGAAGGAGTATGAGTGAGAAAAGCAAGTAGGAAGAGAGAAAGAAAATCTGGAAAAGCAGATTTTTTTTGTTTGTTTCTAAATGATAATGGCTTTTGAGAGAAAACTCTGACCAATTTCAAAAGTTCATCCACGGTATTTGTGATGTTTAGTTAGTTAGTTACTGTGGGGTATGTTAAATAATATTTGTTATTCTACCTTACTAGCCATTTCCTCAATATTCTGAAAATATTTGAGTTCCAGATTATACTGTTTTAATTCTGTAATATACTAACTGTTAGTGTCTTGTTCATATTTCTAATTATGTATTCTTGGGCTTTGTCCATTTTCTTCACAATTATGTAAACTGAGAGGAATGGACTGGCAGTTTGGGGTTGGCAGATACAAACTATTATATTCAGAATGGATAAACAACAAGGCCCTACTATACTGCACAGGAAACTCATGTCCAATCTCTTGTGATAAATCACAACAGAAAAGAATACTAAAAAATGTGTGTGTGTGTATATACATATATATAAATTATGTAACCTAGCACATTGTCTTTATTTATTAGTTGAGTTTATGTTCCTCTTTCTAACAATTCATACCTGTCTGTTATTATCTTTTTCTTTTTCCCTTAGGTTTATTCTGTTGCTCTTTTTCTTACCTTTCATGTTGGATGTAGGATTTTCATATTTATGTACCTTGTAATTTATGTATTTTTCTCTTTAAATACCACACATATTGAGGGCTAAGATTTTTCTATGAGAACATTTTAATCATGTTCTGTATTTACTTGAAAGTAGTCTGAAAGATATATTTTCGTCTAATTGTTCTAATGGAATGGAAAAAAATGTAAAGTGAAAATATTTAGAAGGCTAATACACAGTAAATTCTTTCCTAACTATGCAGTTCTTCCTTTAAAATCAGAACCATGCAATTCATTGTCAGCAATTTGGAAAACACGTATGGGTAAGATACTAAGTTGATTATGTGGGAAGAACTAGAGTTACAATCTTTGGCCTTCGATACTTTTTAAACTCATGTATCAAAGAGGAAAAATAACATACTTGATATGGTTAGAGATGATTATATCATGAGGCTCAGATTTTTATTAGTTCTTTAAGAGTGAGAGTGGGGTGTATGGCAAAACCATCATAGTATTGTAAACTAATGATCCTCCAATTAAAATAAGCAACCTCCCGCCCTCCAAAAAAAGACCAAACGAGGGGGCAGTTAGTGTGCTTAGCATATGTATCTTACTCACACTTGCCTTGAATATCACTGACTAAGTGCACTCTCTCAACCAGATTAGCCACAGAAACAGGAAACTAGACTATCTTTTGCCATTGTAGGATTCAGTCATTTCATGGTTCACTGGGGAAAGGATTTAAAATGCAACTATTTTTTTAAGAGCTAGAGAATTCAGAATTTCAGAGAATTTAACAAACATCAAGTTGGTTCAGTTTCTCTAAGTGCACTCTCTCAACCAGATTAGCCACAGAAACAGGAAAAGAGACTATCTTTTGCCATTTTATGATTCAGTCATTTCATGGTTCACTGGGGAAAGGATTTAAAATGTAACTATTTTTTTTAAGAGCTAGAGAATTCAGAATTTGAGAGAATTTAACAAACATCAAGCAGAATGTTGGCTCAGTTTCTCTTTTTAAAATATTAATTAATTGATTTTAATTGGAGGCTAATTACAATATTGTGATGGTTATTGCCAATACATTGACATGAATCAGCAATAGGTGTACATGTGTCCCCCATCAGAAAATTAAATCTCAATTCCCCTGTTATAATTTGACTCGATTATATTTTATATATTATTTCATAAAAAAACAGAATATTCTTGTATGCATTCCATACAAGAGAAGCACAGAATGCAAAAATTAGCATTGAAAAATCACCATTTTAGTGTATCTGTTCTGAATTCACAACTGATATGAGTAAAGTTGAGTTTAGAAGTTAAGGGATTTCACAGAATCACACACATCATGCTAAAGCTGGTACTAGAACCTACTTGGATGCCTAAGCATATCTCAAATAAATAAACTGATATTAGAAATACATTCCATATTTGCTACAAGCAGAAATTATAAAAGAACCTGAAAATTATTAGCTGTTGCGTAAAGTACTTATACTCAAGAGAAGAAAACGGTTCCCTATTTTCAATTTGATATGGCTTTGATCCTGTCTGTTTCTTTATTTGAAAGTCTGTAAGTCAGGCACTCAGGCACCTGAGGTCTGAACTATCTTTCAAAGAATATTTGAACTCTATTATTAAAATAATAGTAATGTTCCCTCTATATTAGTAAAGATATAATATTCTGAAAAACAGAAACCACATAAATTACTTTCTGAATGGATGACATACCTGCTTCTGGTATTTCAACAGGCTCTATACTTGATGCAAACTCCTCCCTGACCTCAGGACCATCTCCACCTTCGCCCCCAGTCTTTGACACAGCCAATCGCTGGAGATCAGCTTCCAGGCCAGAATCTTTAAAAAAAAAAAATGCATCAATTAGCTGTAAAGCATACAGTAAAAACAAGGGAATGATGATATTCATTCCCTCGGTGTTATGAATTAAAAGCCTTAGGTTAGTATGCTAAAAATGTGATGAATAAGAACCTCAGGAGCATTATTCCGGGAATGTTTTGCTGGAGAAAAAGGAAAGCAGAATTTTCCAAATGTTATTACCATTTTCCTTTCCCAGGATTGTCCTCAGACAACTTAGTTGCCCCCCTCTCTGTCTTGAAAACAAGGGAAAATTTGAGCGACCACACTAACCTGAAAACTATACTCTCCTCAGTTTTTTAGGAATTGTCTGAAGTCCTTTTCTAACGTTTCATTTCCTCCTCTTACTGGTTATGTCTTAAGGCATGATGCACACATACACTTTACCTTGAGAGGCATCCTTCAGGGAATGTTTTGCTGGAGAAAAAGGAAAGCAGAATTTTCCAAATGTTATTACCATTTTCCTTTCCCAGGATTGTCCTCAGACAACTTAGTTGCCCCCCTCTCTGTCTTGAAAACAAGGGAAAATTTGAGCGACCACACTAACCTGAAAACTATACTCTCCTCAGTTTTTTAGGAATTGTCTGAAGTCCTTTTCTAACGTTTCATTTCCTCCTCTTACTGGTTATGTCTTAAGGCATGATGCACACATACACTTTACCTTGAGAGGCATCCTTCTCCTCCTCTTCATCACGATTCCCTGGATCCTCTCCATGTACTTCCTCCTCTCCAGGTATGATATCCTGAATCTCAGCTGGTGGTTCCTCTTGTTGAGGTTGCTCAACACTGGGCTGATGGTCCTAATAGAGTGTGCATGCAAATAAAAACGTTTTGTTGTTAATACATCTAACAGCATACATATACATAATACATAGATATATCTGATCATAAGCAAACCTAGCAACATTTTCCAACACAATTCTATGTACTTACTTTTAATAAATTTACTCTTCCCACAGAGAAAAGTTAGCTCCCATAAGTTACCCAGAAAGACTTTGGAAGTTATTTAAATCTATGTTGGGCTGGAAATATGCAGTCTGTTGTTAATAAGCAGGAGGAGAGAGTCACTGGGCACATTTCCAGGGAATTTAACAGTATACTTATCCAGGCAACGCCAGACTATATCTGGATCAATGTTCCTTCCGAAGACAACCTGTCACCCTTTATCAGCATGGAAGACCTTTATCACTGCATCTGTACTACTTAACATCATTTTCTCAAAAATAAACTTGTGCTAATAGAAAACATCAAATGGTATGGTACTNTCCAGGCAACGCCAGACTATATCTGGATCAATGTTCCTTCCGAAGACAACCTGTCACCCTTTATCAGCATGGAAGACCTTTATCACTGCATCTGTACTACTTAACATCATTTTCTCAAAAATAAACTTGTGCTAATAGAAAACATCAAATGGTATGGTACTCACAACCACAGGTTCATCCAGCTGGGAGGAATCTTGATCTATAGGTCCCAATGTTGATGGCACTTGCCCACTCATGTTTCTCCCTGAAAGTAGAATATTGTCATTTAGAAAATGTATTTAAGAGCACAGCTATATTTGAGCACTTTTATGACCATATGTTGACTTTTTTTATGTAAAAATACTTTCAAAAGAAAATGCTGGTTAAGTACGAGTGTACATGCATTTCAATGACACCAAATACCGTCGCTTGCAAAGCCATTTGTGTCTTTGCTAAGCTGGCAGAGAAATCACCTTAAGGTACACAGGAAGGCTGAATTTTTGTGAGGAAGTTTCATTTCACAACAGAATTCTCCATCAGGAAGATATTTAGTGAAATACTGCTAGGAATTTAAAAACTCAAGACTATTCCTCTTGTCACACTCCTATTCACCAGACCTATTTTCCCCAACTCCCTTGGAATTCAGTTTGAACACAAAGAAAGGCTCAGTCTTCACAGCCTGACTATGGCGATTTTCTGTGTCTGTGGCTGACCTGAGGCTGCAAACAGAGCAACCGGTCCACTTCTCTCTTGGCACCTTACCACAAAACTCGCGATACAGTCACAACTCCACTGCGGTCCGGTTTCTAGGCCTTTCTTTAATCGCCCACCCCGCCCCCTGCCCAGGTCCCACTGCCGGCTCGATTCTCTGCTCTGTCGTCAGTTCCAGGGCCCCAATGAACCAGATATCTCAAATAGCACCCCCAAGTCTCCCCATACCATCATCCTACCTCCTGCCCTCCTCTGCCCACTGTCTTTCCTCTCCGGCCACCAGGGCAACAACTATGGCGTCACGACACTTGTGACGAGAAACATGATTACCCTGAGGGCCTTCCTCGTCAAAGGCCCCAGATCGCACTGCCCGACCACCCGAAACTCGCTGGCTCCCCCTCACACGCACACACACTTAAAACTCCAGACAGGACAGATCTGTGAACCTACCTGGTGAGTCTCAAGTAGTGAGAAAGAACCGAGACTGAAGAAACACATCCATCTCAGGCCCAACGCTCCTCACAGAATGCTCAGGAAGGCGGATGCGCACCAAGGCGCATGCGCAGCAACGGGTGCGTGCGGGCTCACGCTGCGCATGCTCCCTGAGTTGGGCATGTGCAGTGCAGGTTGAGGTTTTCCCGCCACTGAGGTAGAGTCCTGGAACCGCAGGGTCTCTGGAGGATGAGAAAGGGGCTTGAAGACTGTATTTTTTTCCTTCCAGTGCAGTCTTTCTTATGCATCCACAAACTGTGGTGATAGCCCCAGGTTACCCTTAGTGGAGAATGTGTCTCAGAGAGACAGTCATGACAGAAATAGCTATTATGTTTTTTAATACCTATTTTCATACATGCTTTGATGAACCATTTCCTTCTCTGCTTCTGGGTTTTCCATCATACTCCCAATGGCTTTACTCACTTCCATGGAATAAGTACATAAATAGATACCTCTGTTTCCACTTTTTCCTTGGTGCACTGCACATTTAAATCTCTGAACTGGTAACTAGTTTCTCTGAGTATACCTCTGGTTCCTATGCAGTATTGTTCTTTTAGCATCGGACTTTACTTTCACCACCAGACACATCCACAGCCGGGTGTTGTCTCCACTTTGGCTTAGCCTTTTCATTCCTTCTGTAGCTATTTCTTCACTCTTCTCCAGTAGCACATTCTTCTTGTTCTATGATAGCAGGAATTTTCATACTTACTAGGAGTTTTAATTTTCCCAATTTTACCCAAGGGAAAGGAAAACATGTTCACACAAGGACCTTTACTCAAATTTTCTATTCATGTACTCCTAATAGCCAAAACTAGAAACAGCCCAACTATTCAACAACTGGTATATAAATGAAAGAAAAACAAAAGAGTATACTCGTACAAAAGAATACTACACATTTAAAAAGGAACTACTAATGCATGTAACAGCAAGGATGCATCTCAGCTGTGCCAAGGAGAGATGTCAGACACAGAAAGCTATGTATTATATGATTTCATGTCAATGGATTTCTGGAAAAGCACAACTATAGGCAGAGAAATAGATCTGTGGTTCCAGGGTATAGGAGTGTAGGAAGGAGTCTGAATACAAATAGCCCAAGGGAGCATTTTCAAACCAATGGGACGATCTTCAAACCAATTGGACGATTTCTACGTTTCTATTGTCATAGCATTTACACAATGGTATGCATAAGTCAAAACTCGATTAACGGTAATGCTTTGTAAAGCATTGACTTCTATTGTATATAAGTTATATCCCAATACTTCACTTTTTTAAAAAAGGAAAAGGATCTCTTAAGTATCTAAATACTGGTTATTGTATCCATCTAGACCTTGAGCTCACAAACATAAATATCTTATTTGGAATTCTTCCCAGACCTGGCCAACTTCCAGGATTCCCCATGACACCTTTGTACCCTTATGACAGGACACAGAAACTTGGTCTTAACCAGGTTTACAGTTCCCTCTCTTTCACCTCAAGTCAATATTCTTGCTGAGTTCTGTCCATTTTACTTTGAAAATGTCTAATGCATCTACTTTTTCCCATGTCCACCACATCTGCTCTAGTCCAAAGCCCCCCTCCATTTAATTGTTAACCCCCTCCTAACGGGTCTCTCATATCCACTCAGGGTGCCTGTCTCCCACTCACTGCCCTGTCCCTCCTTCTCTTACAGTTGCAGAACTGTTTATGACTTTCTAGATAAAGGCTCTGTCCTACACAAGATTTTGAAGGTATGGTCTAGCCCTTGCCCAGCTTGCTAACAAGATGGAAAGTAAAGAATCCTCTTCTCTCTCTTATGGGGCTTCATTAATACCCTCCAATTTCTCAAGCTTAGATTGTCCCTTATTTCTGAAGCCTCTGGTTAGTAAACTCCTTCAAGCTAGGCTTCAACAGTATATGGAATGAGAACTTGCAGATATACAAGCTGGTTTGGAAGAGGCAGAGAAACAAGAGGTCAAATTGCAACCTTCGTTAGATCATGGGGAAAGCAAAGGAATTCCAGAAACACATCTACTTCTGCTTCATTGACTAGACTACCTCAAGGCCTCTGACTGTGTGGATCACAAAAAACTGTGGAAAATTCTTAGAGATGGGAGTACCAGACTAGCTGACCTGTCTCTTGAGAAACCCATATGAGGGTTAAGAAGCAGCAGAATAAAACATGGAACAAAGGACTGGTTCAAAATTGGGAAAGGAGTAAGACAAGGTTGTATAGAGTCACTCTCCTTATTCAACTTACATGCAGAGCACATCATGGGAAATGCTGGCCTGGATGACTCACAAGCTGGAATCAAGGTTGCTGGCAGAAATATTGGGAAGCTCAGATGTACAGATCATACCACTTTAATGGCAGGAACTGAAGAGGAACTAAAGAACCTCTTGATGAGGGTGAAAGAGGAGAGTGAAAAGGCTGGCTTAAAACTCAACATTCAAAAATATAAGATTATGGAATCCACTCCTACTATTTCATGGAAAACAGAAGGGGGGAAGTAGATGCATGGACAGATTTAATTTTGGAGACTCCAAAATCACCGTGGATGGTGATTGCTGCCATGAATTTAAGACACTTGATCCTTGGAAGAACAGCTATAACAAAGCTAGTATGCATGTATGCTCACTGCTTCAGTCGTGTCTGACGCTTTATGACCCCATGGACTGCAGTCTGCCAGGGGCCTCTGTCCATGGGATTCTCCAGGTGAGAATACTTTAGTGGATTGCCATGCCCTCCTCCATGGGGCATGACAGGCCATCTTCCAAACCCAGGGGTGAAACCCATGACTCCTGCATCACACGCATTGTGGGGAGATTCTTTTTTTTTTTGCCACTTTATTTTTTAATTGAAGGATAATTGCTTTACAGAATTTTGTTGTTTTCTGTCAAGCATCAACAAGAATCAGCCATAGGTACACCCATGCAGGCGAATTCTTTACCACTCAGCCACCAAGGAAGCCCATGTCAAACCTAGACAGCATAGTATAAAGCAGAGACATCACTTTGCCGACAAACGTCCATATAGTCAAAACTATGGCTTTTTCGGAGAAGGAAATGGCACCCCACTCCAGTGTTCTTACCTGGAGAATCCCAGGGACGGGAGAGCCTGGTGGGCTGCCGTCTATGGGGTTGCACAGAGTTGGACACGGCTGAAGTGACTTAGCAGAAGCAGCAGCATGGCTTTTCAGTAGTCATGTACAGATGTGTGTGTTCGATCATTAAGAAGGCTGAGTGACAAAGAATTGACGCTTTCGGTTTGTGGTGCTGGAGAAGACACTTGAGAATCCCTCGGACAGCAAGGATATCAAAACAGCCAATCCTAAAGGAAACCAACTGAATATTCACTGGCAGGACCCAGCTGAAGCTGAAGCTCCAATACTTTGGCCACCTGATGGGAAGAGCTGACTCACAGGAAAGACCCTGATGCTGGTGATCAGAATGGGAAGCATAAAGCAAGTTTTGCCCTGGTAGACTGCTGAACAGGTTTTAGAAGCAAAATCTCTCCCTCAGGGAACCAGTGCTCAGTTAGTGGAACTTGTGGCTCTGACCTGAGCTCTAGAGTTAAGCAAAGGGTAGTGAGCAAATATCTACACTGATTCTAAGTATGCTTATTTGCTGCAATATGGAAAGAAAGAGAGTTTAAAAGGGCAACAGGAGAACCTATTAAGCATTTCAGAGAGATCCAGAGACTTTTAATGACTATATATTGTCCTAAAGAAGTAGCTGTTATGCATTGTAAAGGGCACAGCAGGGATGGGAGAAAGTAGCTGAAAGTAATCAGCTGGCTGACTGTCAAGCCAGAAAAGCAGCACTTGAGGAAACCCCTTCACTGCAGATGCCTTTGATCTGGACAGGTCCTGTGGAACAGGAAAACCCACAATGTACTGAGGAAGAATTAGAAAGATATGAGAAAAGAGGAGCAAAGATTATCGATAAAGATGGCTACAGTCCGAGGATGGACGATGAAAAATTCCTGAAACTACTCAATGGAAAATTCTTAAGGGTTTACACCAGAGTTTTCGTTGAGGTATAGAGAGTACTTCAGGTCAGTTCAGTTCAGTTCAGTCACTCAGTTGTGTCCGACTCTTTGCAACCCCATGAATCGCAGCACGCCAGGCCTCTCTGTCCAGCATCAACACCCGGAGTTTACCCACCCATCGTGTCACTGATGCCATCCAGCCATCTCATCCTCTGTCGTCCCCTTCTCCTCCTGCCCCCAATCCCTCCCAGCATCAGAGTCTTTTCCAATGAGTCATCTCTTCGCATGAGGTAGCCAAAGAATTGGAGTTCTTCTTCAGCATCAGTCCTTCTAATGAACACCCAGGACTGATCTCTTTTAGAATGTACTGGTTGGATCTCCTGCAGTACAAGGGACTCTCAAGAGTCTTCTCCAACACCACAGTTGAAAAGCATCAATTCTTCCATGCTCAGCTTTCTTCACAGTCCAACTGTCACAGCCATACATGACCACTGGAAAAACCATAGCCTTGACTAGACAGACCTCTGTTGGCAAAGTAATGTCTCTGCTTTTGAATATGCTATCTAGGTTGGTCATAACTTTCCTTCCAAGGAGTAACCGTCTTTTACTTTTGAAAAGTTGTTGCTGAAGGAAAAGATGCTGGGATTCTTGGCCTCCAGAGGAGAAGAATTCAATCCGGGGCCAGAGACGAGGCTTGATCGCTCAGAGCTTTTGTGTAATAACGTTTTATTAAAGTGTAAAGGAGATAGAGAAAGCTTCTGACATAGGCATCAGAAGGGAGCAGAAAGAGCACCCACCTGTTATCTTTAGCTGGATTTTGTATAGTCACTAGCAGTCTGTTAATGAAAGAAAGGAATGTCTTAAAACTCAGAATGGCAACAGGCCCCTCATCCATAAGATGGATTTTGGGATAATCTTGGCACCAGAGGATTCATCCCTGGCCATAAAAACGATTGACTTGAATCTTATAGAAGGGCAGATTACTATACAAATAGTTTCATTTACATAGATCAGGGGAACAATGTCTGAGTATAACATACTGGTTTGTCAAGGAGGTTCTGAGCCATTAGGCGGAATGGACTTTAAGACAGAGTATGGGGTAAATGCATAGCACATTAACATAGCTTAAGACAAACATTTCCACATGAAAAATGCATTGGTTAACTCAAGGTTTCAGAATAGTTAACTTCAGGTGAAACCAGGTGTCATTATGGCAACACAGTATTTTAAGAGAAACCTCCTTTGAAATTTGTATGCTGCTGCTGCTGCTAAGTCGCTTCAATTGTGTCTGACTCTGTTCAACGCCAGAGATGGTAGCCCACCAGGCCTCCTCGTCCTTGGGATTCTCCAGGCAAGAACACTGGAGTGGGTTGCCATTTCCTTCTCCAATGCATAAAAGAGAAAAGTGCAAGCAAAGTTGCTCAGTGGTGTCCGACTCTTAGCGACTCTATGGACTGCAGCCTACCAGGCTCCTCCATCCATGGGATTTTCCAGGCAAGAATACTGGAGTGGGTTGCCATTTCCTTCTCCAGGGGAATCTTCCCGACCCAGGGATCGAACCCGGGTCTCCCACATTGGAGGCAGACGCTTTAACCTCTGAGCCACCAGGGAAGCCGATCACTGAGGAAGGCTTTCTTATCTCTCCTTGCTGTTCCTTCAAACTCTGCATTCAGATGAGTATATCTTTCCTTTTCTAAAGTAAGTTGTTTATTACTAATGCCACTAATAAACATCTTACTGTATCATAATCAGGTTGAAATTTATACTAATCCTAATGAGACATAGAAACCTTACTCTTATATTTCTCTATTCCAATTTCCATCTTTCCTCATGTTGTCACAAATAGTAGATTTATAAAGAGTACATCCCATTAATACACTCTTATCATTATTATATTACTATAATGTTATGTCTATGAAAAGCCAATACAAGGCAGAATATCAGGTATATATTTACAAAGTCTGTTCTATTAACCTTCTTTGTCATGATTTCTGATACTTTGTATATGTTCGTGTGGATTTGACACCATCCTGGCTTGTTTCCTTACCTAATACAGCTTTGCTCCCAACCACCTCCTTTGTGCTGGTACTGCAAATATATTACATTCCATATGTTATTGGCCCAACAATAATGAGGCTTCTCTAGTGGTAAAGAATCTGCCTGCAATGCAGGAGACTTGGGTTCAATCCCTTGGTCAGGAAGATCCCCTGGAGAAGGGAATGGCTAACCACTCCGGTATTCTTGCCTGGAGAATCCCAGAATCTCATGGACAGAGGAGCCTACAGAGGCGGGCTATAGTAATGTAGTTGCCAAGAGTCAGACACAACTGAGCAACTACCACATTCACAACAATAATTTATGTGATACTGTTTTAGACAGTTGCTTTTTAAATACAGGAAGAAAGGCGTGAAATGTGAACTCATAAAGTATTTTTGTTTACATAATTACCTTTACCTGTGCTCTTTGTTTTTTCACATGGATTCTAATTAACATCTGAATTCACTTATTGCAGCCTGAAGAACTTCCTTTAGTTTTTTTCTTGTAAGCCAGTTCTACCAACAAATTTCCTGAGGTTTTTTGTTTTCTTTTTTTTTTTGTAATTTGAGAATGCCTTTATTTTGCTTTCATTTCTGTTTTTTTAAACTACTTTATTGTGGTATGTTTGACATGTAAACAGCTGTGTACACACCTGTGAAATCATCACCAGCTTCAATATACAAAACTCAACTGTATTTCTATACCAGTGGTGAATACTCCTAATAAGTAAGAAAGTTCCAGTTACAATAGAATAAAAATAACAATATACTTAGGAGTTAATTTAACCAAGGAAGTGTAAGATTTGTACACGAAAATGACAAAACAAAGTTGAAAGAAATTAATGAAAATCGAAACAAATGGTCACTATCAATGGGCACTAGAGTTTCCCCTAGAAATTTGCTGTCATTGTACACACATCTCTGAGCATGTGGGAATATTTCCTTAAGGCACATTCACAGCAGTGAGACTGCTGGATCAAAGACTTCCTTGGCTAAACAGACATCTCTATAGAGTGCCTACTACATGCATGTGCCTGACACTGTTCTAAATGCCAAGGAGACGTCACAGAATAGGACTGACACTTGTCCCTCTTTCGTGAAGGCAAATGCTGCTGAGGGTGAGGGCAGGATGGAATGTAAATTCTAATGGATGCTGCCACAGACCCCTGCAAAGATGTTTTACCAGTTTACACTGGCCTCAGTGGGGCAGGGGAGTGAATGTGCCTTTACTGGCATCTGGGTACCATTTGTAGGGTGGGAGGTCTTGGCAGGAGGCTGGACTCCTTATGTCCAGTTCCCTAGAAGAGCTTCAAGTCCACAACTAGGAATGATCCACGTAGGGATTTCAGGGGATGTGAATACCCTAGGTGTCCATACCCTAGGTTGTGACATCACAAAGTGTATTTGTCAAAACATGGGCGGTATCTGACCCTTTGGTGGCTCTGCACCCTGAGTGTGCCGTCTCTGACCTGGAGATAAGTCTGTGAGCCAGGGGTTGAGGGTGCTGAAACCTTGAGGGGTTTACTGTGCCTCAGCCTGTGAACTTTGGGGTTTGTAGGATGCGGGGTATCATGGTCTGAGGTCTCTCTGTGGTGGCTGCATGGAACATTGTGAAAGGGCTGTGTGCGTTCACCATGCCAGTGCTCTGTGCAGTTGGTGTGATGGTGTCCTGTGGTGTGAGCTGTGTGATCGCAATTTCTGTGTCCAGGGTGTGAGGTCTCTGTGCTGTTGGGTTTCTCCATGGCAGCTTATGAAGTTGCTAAAATGCATGTCGGCCTGTATTCAAATTTCATCTCAGCCGATTTCGTGTGTCTTACCTCATTTATTGAGCCTTAGAGTTTCAGTTTGGTGGATTGTTTGGTGTTGGGTGTCCAGTGCAGTGAGGTCTGCCAGCTGCTGTTTCCTTGGTCCATATCTGGCCGAGTGTATCATTGAAATTTGGGTTTTGTGACCCATAGTGTGAGGTCCCTGGGGTATTTGTGAGTCTGGATCCAGGCTCTGATGCTGCACAGCTGGCGGGAGACCAGGGTCCCACAGGGAAGTTGCTCTGTCTTTAGTCTTGTGCTGCAGGGATTGAAACCCTGAGCCACTTGGGCTCTCGACTGAGATACTTTGTCACTTGACAGGCTTCAGACATGAGGTGTTTGTGACCTCCTGATGTCTCCATCTGACAGCTGTCTAGAAAGAAAGTGAGAGGTTGATTGATCTGAATTGACTGTGAACTCGTCCACTGCTGCTTCCATCAACCAGGCTTCCTTGTCTAGACCGTTGAGGTATGGGGTTGCCTTCTTTGAGGCCCTCCGTGGGGGCCAGTTTCTTGCTACTCTTTTGAAGGTCTCCCTCAGTCACAGTGGTGGAAATGCCATTGTGGAGGACGAGTTTTTTCTGTGACTCTGACAAAATGCAGCAGGGACACCCTGCTGTTTCCTAATATATCCTCTGTGTGACATAAAGCTGCCCCTGTCTCCATTGGGCAGGTCGGCTGCCTGGAAATCCAGAGGCCCAAATCTCAAGAGCAGGCCAGCAACTGAGTCTCCTGCAGGGTTTCTCAGTCTTGAGCCTAAATTGTTTCATCCTCAGGAATCCTCAGTCCCTGCTCTTAAGCTTTTTCAGCTGATTGGATGAAGAAACCGCCTCCCCCACCCCTATTATGCAGGGTGATCTATTTCAGTTAAACTCTATTGATTACATGTGAATAACGGATCCAAGTACCTTCCTAGCCCACCATCTACTGGCTAACATCTGAACAACAGGGCAACAGAGTCAAGCCAAGATGACTTTTACTTTCTTCATCGCAGTGGGGAAGCAGTGTGCTGAGACACATCAGCCCCCAAACAGAATCTCTAGCTGATGGGTGTCTCTCTAGCTTTAGTCACCTCAAGTAAAATCTGTTCCCTGGCCTCAGAAGCCACGTGAGATAACAAAGGAAACTTGAGGCAGTGGTGATTTAAACAGAAATTTGGTGTGATATCTTTATTCATTTGGGCCAAGTGACTGCAGGGAATGAAATGGAGTGGGGTGATGCAGGAAATGACATGATGAGTTTATTGCCCCAGCCACCTCCCTGCCCCCAGATAGCCGACTTCAATAGGGCTGGCTGGCCTTTGTGTATAGGCTCACTATTAACATCATGTGTGTGGTATGAGACACTTGGTGGGCAAATCAGATACCAAGGCCAAATACTCATTTTTCAGAGTGGATGGAGGGAGAAGAAGAGAGAAAAGAATGATAAACCACGGGTTAGTTGTGAGACAGTTTCTAAAATCTCATTATTTCTTCACAAGGTGTATGTATGAAATCTTTTCTTTACCTGAGAACTGGCTTTCTATGTGAAGAAGTATCACTGTGAGAGACTCCTTGTGACATGTGAAAAGTGGTTGGGAATGAATTGGGTTAAAGTCATTTTCCAAATGTTTCACACCAAGTGCTTGTGTAAGGGCCATAGCAGTGGCCCTAAAGAACTCACCTAAGTGGTTGAAATACAGGTTTCAGTTACTGAAATGTGAAGAGGCTCTTTCTGGGATGTGTGTTCATCCTGGCCTGTGGTCACAGGCAACTTACAGGATTTGAACCATGTCTTCCTAATGTCTCTTGTTTCCTGCCCTTGAATGTGGTGGAGGCCACAGCTCCAGTTACTACAGTTCCTAAGTAACAGTCCTCTGAGAAAAGTAGCTCTCTTGAAAAGAGCAGTGCCTGGGAAGCTGATCTAAAGTTTTGATATATCCTGTGATGTAATTTTTGTTAGCTTCACCCAAGATATGATTATTCAAAGAGTATGAAAAGATGCATCTACTTTAATAGCTACCATTGGATTTTTCAAATGTGCATACAGGAAGATCGGCTTGGTTTTCTTTCTTATTATTTATTTATTTATTGTGGCTGCAGTGAGTCTTTGTTGCTGCATGAGGGCTTTCTCTTGTTGTGGAGAAGGAGGACTACTCTCTAGTGGCGGTGCACGAGCTTCTCATTGCAGAGACTTCTCTTGTTGCAGAGCATGAGCTGTAGGCTCGTGGGCTTCAATAGTTGCAGCAGGCAGGTTCGGTAGTTGTGACATACAGGCTTAGTTGCCCTGCAGCATGTGGAATCTTCTTGGACTAGGAATCAAACACCTTTCCGTTGCACTGGCAGGTGGATTCTTTTTTTTTTTAATCATTAGTTTAATTGGGAATAATTACAATAATGTGATGTTTTTTGCCATACATCAACATGAATTGGCCACAGCTATACACATGTCCTTCCAATCCTGATCCCCTCTCCCACCTCCCTCCTCACTCTATCCCTCTGGGTTGTCCCAGAGCACCGGCTTTGGGTGCTCTGCTTCATGCATGGAACTTGCACTGTTCATCTATTTTACATATAGCAATGTATATGTTTCAATGCTATTCTCTTAAATCATCCTACCCTTGCCTTCTCCCACCAAGTGGAAAAGTCTGTTCTTTACATCTCTGTCTCCTTTGCTGCCCTGCATGTATGAAAGTTGCTACCATCTTTCCAGATTCCATTATACGTATTATAATATACAGTATTTGTCCTTTTCTTTATGACTTACCTCACTCTGTAAAACAGGCTCCAGGGTCATCCACCTCATTAGAAGTGATTCAAATGTGTTCCTTTTTATACTTGAGTAATATTCCATTGTATATATGTACCAAAACTTCCTTATCCATTCATCTACCAATGGACATCTAGGTTTTTTCCATGTCCTAGCTATTGTAAATAGTGCTGCAATGAACATTGGGGTACATGTATCTCTTTCAATTCTGGTTTCCTCAGGGTGTATGACCAGCAGTGGGACTGCTGGGTCATATAGCAGTTCTATTCCCAGGTTTTTTAAGGAATTGCCACACTGTTCTCCATAGTAGCTGTACCAGTTTGCATTCCCAGCAAGAGTGGAAGAAGTTCCCTTTTCTTCCCACCATCTCCAGCATTTGTTGTTTGTAGACAGTTTGATGATGGCCATTCTGACCTGTGTGAGCTAATCCCTCATAGTGGTTTTGATTTGCATTTTTCTAATAATAAGTGATGTTGAGCATCTTTTCATGTGTTTACTAGGTAACTGCATGTCTTTGGAGAAATGTCTGTTTAGGTCTTCTGCTCACTTTTTTCGTTTTCCGAATATTCAGCTGCATGAGCTCCTTATATATTTTGGAGATTAATTCTTTGTCAGTTGTTTCATTTGCTATTACTTTCCCCCATTCTGAGGGCTGCCTTTTCACCTTGCTTATAGTTTCCTTTGTTGTGCAAAAGCTTTAAAGTTTAATTAGGTCCCACTTGTTTACTTTTGTTTTTATTTCCATTACTCTATGTGCTGTGTCTTAGAGGATCTTACTGTGATTTATGTCAGAGAGTGTCCTGCCTATGTTTTTCTCTTAAGAGTTTTATAGTTCCTAGTCTTACATTTAGGTCTTTAATCCATTTTCAGTTTATTTTTCTGTATGGTGTTAGAAAATGTTCCAGTTTTATTCTTTTACATGTAGTTGACCAGTTTTACTAGCATCATGTGTTGAACATACTGTTTTCTCCATTGTATATTTGTCCCTCCTTTGTCAAATATAACGTGTGCACAGGTGCATGGATTTATCTCTGGGCTTTCTATTTTGTTCCATTGATTGATATTCCTGTCTTTGTGCCAACACTATACTCTCTTGATGACTGTAGCTTTGTAGTACACTCTGAGGTCAGGAAGGTTGATTCCTCCAGTTCCATTCTTCTTTCTCAAGATTGCTTTCAGTTCTGGGTCTTTTAAGTTTCTGTACAAATGGTGAAATTACTTGTTCTAGTTCTGTGAAAAATACCATTGGTAGTTTGATTGGGATTCTGTTGAATCTATACATTGCTTTGGGTTCAGTTCAGTTCAGTTCAGTCGCTCAGTCATGTCCGACTCTTTGCGACTCCATGAATCGCAGCACACCAGGCCTCCCAAGTCAAAGGCTTTGGCAGTAGAGTCATTTTCACTATATTGATTCCTCCAATCCAAGAAAATGGTACTATTTTCTCCATCTGTTTGTGTGATCTTAGATTTCTTTCAGAGAAGGTGATGGCAACCCACTGCAGTACTCTTGCCTGGAAAATCCCATGAGCAGAGGAGCCTGGTAGGCTGCAGTCCATGGTGTTGCTAAGCGTCGGACACGACTGAGCGACTTCACTTTCATTTTTCATGCATTGGAGAAGGAAATGGCAACCCACTCCAGTGTTCTTGCCTGGAGAATCCCAGGGACAGGGGAGCCTGGGGGGCTGCTGTCTATGAGGTCGCACAGAGTCGGCCATGACTGAAGTGACTTAGCAGCAGCAGCAGATTTCTTTCATCAGTTCTTTATAGCTTTCTATATACAGATCTTTTGTTTCTATAGTTAAATTTATTCTTAAGTATTTTATTCTTTCATTGCAATGGTGAGTGGGATCAGTTCCTTAATTTCTCTCTCTATTTTTCATTATTAGTGTACAGGAATGCAAGGGATTTCTGTGTGTTAATTTTATATGGCAGCCGGATTCTTAACCACTGGACCACCAGGGAAGTCATGGCCTGGTTGTCTTTGGGTGTGCAGCTCTCTGAGCTCTGACACACAGAGAGAATCCAGTGCCCACCACCATGGACACAGGCCATGTCCATCACCCTGAAAACACCCAAGTGCTGCCCCTTTCTGGTTTCCCTTTCCACACCCCAATCCCTGGCAAAAGGATCTGTCCTCCTTCAGTACATTTTAACACTTGCAATTTTAAAATTCCTTACATGTTCTGAATATAAGACCTCTCTCCCAGATATGTGATTCACACACATTTTCTCCCTAATAACAAATAGCTTCCCTTTTCATTACTGGAGACGTGAGTGATGAAATCTACTTTTCCTTCCCACACTCAGAGCCCAATGTTGTGTACGCAGCAAGTGCTCATGAGATTCTTCAGAAACGAAAATGAATTCTGCTATCTGTCATTCTGTGCTCTCAGCTAGCCCCCAGAGCTATATTTCTGCAGAAATCCATGAACAATCTGCACAGAGGAGCTTGAGAACACATGAGTTTATTGGAGTCTGAACTTGTGATCTCATCAGAGAGCTTCAGAGCCCAACCGATCTTGCAAGGCTTGTCTCCCAGCTCCAAGGGAGAAGATAAGTCAAGCAGTGCTTTTCTTCCTGAAACTCAGAGGCCTGAATTTATTCACTGTGGGTACGTTTAGCAGGGGTAACATGGCATTCAAGTTTGTTCATCCTTTACCAAGTATCAGACAGCATTCTATATATTTCTTTCTTTTACCTTATTTAATCCTCCTTCACAGATCCATCATTTTGGAAGATTTCAATCCTAATTGGTGATGTGAGAAAGCAGAGGACAGAGAAGTTAGGGAGATTGCTCAGAGTCATATAGGCCATCAAAGGAAAAGTGACCCACAAACTTCAGCATCCTCCATTCAGAACCCACACTCTATTTCTTCAGTAAAATTGCCATGTGGCGTGCATGCTAAGTCATGTCCAATTCTTTGTGACCACATGTGAGTAGCCCGCCAAGCTCCTCTGTCCATGGGATTCTACAGGCAAGAATACTGGAGGGGGTTGCCATGCCCTCCTCCTTGGGATCTTCCCAACCTAGCAATCGAACCCAGGCCTCCTGCACCTCCAGCATTGCAGGAGGATTCTTTACCACTGAGCCACTGGGGAAGCCCAAAGATGACATATGATATTACATTCATTTCAAGTGCCCAATAAAGTGGTTCCATATCTTTAAAAATTGTGAAATGTATTACTAAGATAAGTTTGGTTA
The DNA here is from genome assembly GCA_006408695.1 of Aepyceros melampus. Taxonomy (NCBI): domain Eukaryota; kingdom Metazoa; phylum Chordata; class Mammalia; order Artiodactyla; family Bovidae; genus Aepyceros; species Aepyceros melampus. The sequence continues at coordinate 87,486 of SJXQ01006346.1, read as the reverse complement.
CCATCTGTCACCATAGAGATTTATTATGAGATTATTGACTATATTCCCTGTATGTACATTCCATTCCCATGAATTATTTTATAACTGGAAGTTTGCATCTCCTAATCCTTTCCCTGTTTTACACATCTCCCTATTCCTTCCTCCTCTGGTAACCACCAGTTTGTTCTCTGTGTCTCTGACTCTATTTCTGTTTTGTTTCCTGTGTTCTCTTATTTTATTTCTGAGGTTCCACTTATAAATAAAATTGTGTGGTATTTGTCTTTCTCTGTTTGCTAGTTTCACTTGGCATAACACCCGTTAGGTCCATCCATTTTGTCAACAATGACAAGATTTCCTTCTTTTCTTATTGCTGAGTAATATTCCATCGTGTGCATGTGTGTTTTGTGTGTGTATATACAATTTCTTTTCCAATGAGTCAACTCTTCTCATGAGGTGGCCAAAGTACTGGAATTTCAGCTTTAGCATCATTCCCTCCAAAGAAATCCCAGGGCTGATCTCCTTCAGAATGGACTGGTTGGATCTCCTTGCAGTCCAAGGGACTCTCAAGAGTCTTCTCCAACACCACAGTTCAAAAGCATCAATTCTTTGGCTCTCAGCCTTCTTCACAGTCCAACTCTCACATCCATACATGACTACTGGAAAAAACCATAGCCTTGACTAGACGGACCTTAGTCAGTAAAGTAACGTCTCTGCTTTTGAATATGCTATCTAGGTTGGGGGCAGGAGGAGAAGGGGACGACAGAGGATGAGATGGCTGGATGGCATCACTGAATCAATGGACGCGAGTCTGAGTGAACTCTGGGAGTTGGTGATGGACAGGGAGGCCTGGCGTGCTTCGATTCATGGGGTCGCAAAGAGTCGGACATGACTGAGCAACTGAACTGAACTGAACTGATACCATTTCTTCCTTTTTGATTCATCTATCGATGGGCACGTGGGTTCCCTCTATATGTTGGCTATTGTAAATAACGCTGCAGTAAACAGAGGAGCACATATATGTTTTGTGACTATTGTTCCTTCCATTCTTCAGAAAAGTACCAAGAAGTGGAATTGCTGGATCATATGGTAGTTCTAGTTTTCAGTTTTTGAGGAAACCCTCATTGTCTCCATCATGGCTGCACCAATGTACATTGCCACCAACACTGCATGACTGTTTCCTTTTCTCTACATCCTCACCAACATTTCTTACTTTTTGTCTTTCTGATAATAGCTACTTGACAGGTATGAGGAAGAACTTCACTGTGGTCTTGATTTTCTAATCCTTGATGAGATGTTGAGCACCTTTTCATGTGCTTTTGGCCATCTGTGTCTCTTCCTTGGAGAAATGTCTATTCAGTGATTGGCCCCAGTTTTAAATTGGGTTTGGGGTGTTTTTCCTAATACATCCTATGAGTCCTTTAGCTATATTGGGTGTCTACCTCTTTTTGGATATATATCACTTGTTCATGTCTTCTTCCAAACAGCAGGTTGCCTTTTTCTTTTGTTGACAGTTTCCCTTGCTGTGTAAAAGCTTTTTAGTTTGATGAACTCCCATTTGTTTATTTTTGCTTTTGTTGCTCTTGTCTGAAAAGACATGTCAAAAAAAAAAAAAGCTATTGCTAAAACTGATGTCAAAGAGCATACTGGCTATGTCTTCTGGGAGTTTTATGGTTTAAGATCTATCAATTTAATCTTTTGTTGTTGTTGTTTATTTTTGAATGCTGTGTAAGAAAGGGGTCCAGTTTTCCCATAACCATTATTGAAGAGACAGCATTTTCTCTGATGGATGTTCTTGGCTCCTTTGTCACAGACTAATAGGCCATATGAGCGCAGGTTTATTTCTGACAGAGCATCCCCAACTGTACCCTCCGTAAAGGCTGGGGTGAAGTGAGAAGACCCAGTGACTTCACTGTCCATCCACAGCTGGTGGCAAACCAAGACTGGATAAGATATGTCACTGATGCTGCTCACAGTGCACTGGGGCCGGGATAATCATCTACACCTGGCACAAGTTCTCCAGGGTGGGATGCGATGGGCTCACTCCAGCAGCCAACCCAGGTCGATCCTGCCAACCACAGTCCCTCATTTAGTGAATCATGAAGATTTTCACTGTATCTGTTACACTACTGCCATGCCGTGCCAGGCTTACTATGAGACAGAGAGGTGAGGATGAATTCCATGGCTAGTCCCTGCCTTCGAGAGTTGAGTCGTTAAGCAGAGAGAAGATCTGAGAGCCTTAGATGTGGTGGTGAGCGCATCAGTGATCCCCAGTGGGGCTGCGTGGCTAGCAGACAAGAGGAATGACTAGGATCAGGGTAAGGTGAAGTGGACATTGCAGGGAAAGGGACAGGGTTCTCTGGGTCCTTCCTGTGCCAGCCCCAGCTGCAGAATTACCCACAGCCTGCATGAGGGCGCCCGGAGGATGGATGGGCGGCTGTATATGAGGGTATCAGCAGTGTCACCCCCTACCCACCTCAAAGCCTGTATCCCCAATCTGCCTGTTGGGTGTTGGTGATCTGGGGGTCACTTCTGAGACAGCATACTCTCCCCAGTTACAGAGTAGGAGCCAGAATCCTGTGATGTGCAGAGGTGTCCAGCGTGTCAAATTGTAGGTCAGAGACTGAGCCATAGGAACCAACAGGCCAGAGAATACTGGATGGAAGTTGGCTTAAATGCAGTGGCCAAATAACAAATATGAATGTACCTGTAGCAAGCAACAATACTGAACCATTCATTTAAAGACCTTCCCACAAAGGGAAGTTCTGGGCCCCCTGGTTTATCAGTGAAACTTATCAAATGTTTAAAGAAGAAATAACACCCATCCTTCACAGATTCTTCCTGAATAGATAGGAGGGAGGAAGGAACATTTCCTAACTCACCCTATAGGAACAATATCACCCCAGTACCAAAGCCAGACTTGACATCACCAGAAAGCTACAGACCCATATCTATCAAGAATAATGATGCATACACCCTCAGCACAATATCAGCACACCAAATCGAGAAACATTTGCAAAGGGCTGTGCAAGATTTTTCCCAAGATTGCAGTATTGGATCAACACTCAACTTCAGTTATGGGAAAGAACATATTAATATAATGAAGGACAGAAACCACCTGTCATCTTGGCAGACAAAGAAAAAGCATTTGATTCAATTCAAGACCCATTCGTGATAAATAAGTAAATAACTAAATCAATAAACACGGCTAACCAACTCGGGATAGAAGGGATCATCGTCATTGTGCTAAAGAACATCCCCGAGAAACATCCAGCTCTTGTCACATTACATCTAGTAGTGTTTGAGTGAATGCTGGCCTCTTGAGATCCAGACCAAGGATAGTAAGTCTGCTTCAACCATCTCTATTCCACACTGACTGAAGGGTCTAGCCTCTGCAAGGGGCAAAACGAGAAATGAAATCGTGGAGAAATAAGAAAGAAAGAAATGAAACCTATGTCCACACAAATACTTATCCTTACAATGTCTTTCACAGCAGCACTGCTTGTGATCTCCAAATAGTGGAGCAGACTAAAAGTTTGTCAGTTGCAGAGGGGTAAACAAAGTATTTTGTAGCCATACAGTGGAATAGCATAGATGAATGAAAAGTGATGAACTTCTGTTCTCTGCTGCCACATGGGTGAGAGCCTCCAAAGCATTATGCTAAGTGAAAGAACCCAGACACAAAAGACCACTTCCTACAGCAGTCTGCTTATATGAAATGCCCACAAAGGGCACATCTACAGAGACAGAAATTAGATGAGAGGATGCCTGAGTCTGCAGGTCCTATCGGGGGTTGACTGCTGTGGGTACAAGGAACCTTTCTGTGGTGCTGGCAGGGGTCCACAACTGCACTGTGGTGGTGGCTGCACCACTGAGTGAAGTTACTAAAGACACTGCACTGGATGCATTGAATGGATGTAATTTGTGGTGTGTGATTATACCTCAGTAAAGCAGTTTAGGAAGGTAACGCAGATGTCCAAGTGAGACATGTGGGAAAAGATATGCCATTGCTTTTGTAACAACGAGGAGTGCCCCTGCTCCAGGTTCATCCACCTCATTAGAGCTGATTCAAATGCATTCCTTTCTATGGCCAACTAAGTAACATTCTATTGTGTATATGTACCACAGCTTCCTTATCCATTTATCTGCCGATGGACATCTAGGTTTCTTCCATGTCCTAGCTATTGTAAATAGTGCTGCAGTGAACATTGGGGTACATGTGTCTCTTTCAGTTCTGGTTTCTTTGGGGTGTATGCCCAGCGGTGGGACTGCTGGGTCATATGGCAGTTCTATTCCTGGTTTTTTCAAGAAATCTCCACACTGTTCTCCATAGTGGTGTACCAGTTTGCATTGCCACCAACAGTGGAAGAACATTCGCTTTCCTCCCCACCACCTCCAGCATTTATTTTTTGTAGACATTTTGATGATGGCCATTGTGACCCGTGAGAGATGATCCCTCATTGCGGTTTTGATTTGCATTTTTCTAATAATGAGTGATGTTGAGCATCTTTTCATGTGTTTTTTAGCCATCTGTATGTCTTTGGAGAAGTGTCTGTTTAGGTCTCTTGTCCACTTTCTGATTGGGTTGTTCATTTTACTGGTATTGAGCTGCTTGTATATTTTGGAGATTAATTCTTTGTCAGTTGTTTCATTTGCTATTATTTTCTCCCATTCTGAGGGCTCTCCTTTCACGATGCTTATAGTTCCCTTCATTGTGCAAAAACTTTTAAATTTAGTTAGGTCCCATTTGTTTGTTTTTGTTTTTATTTCCATTACTCTGGGAGGTGAATCATAGAGGATCTTGCTGTGATTTATGTCAGCGAGTTTCTGCCTTGTTTTCCTCTTAAGAGTTTTATAGTTTCTGGCCTTACATTTAGGTCTTTAATCCATTTTGAGTTAATTTTTGTGTATGGTGTTAGAAAGTGTTTCAGTTTCATTGTTTACATGTAGTTCACCAGATTTCCTAGCATCATGTGTTGAAGAGACTGCCATTTCTCCATTGTATATTTGTGCCTCCTTTGTCAAAGATAACGTGTGCATAGGTACATGGATTTATCTCTGGGCTTTCTATTTTGTTCCATTGATGTCTATTTCTGTCTTTGTGCCAGTACCATAGTTTTTTGATGACTGTAACTTCGTAATATATGCTGATGTCAGGAAGCTTGATTCCTCCAGTTCCATTCTTCTTTCTCAACATTGCTTTGGGTATTTGGAGTCTTTTGTGTTTCCATACAAACTGTGAAATTATTTGTTCTAGTTCTGTGAAAAATACCATTGGTAGTTCGATCGGGATTGTGTTGAATCTATAGATTGCTTTGGAAAGTAGAGTCATTTTCACTATATTGATTATTCTAATCCAAGAAGATGGTCACATTTCTCCATCTATTTGTGTCATCTTTGATTTCTTTCATCAGTTTTTTATAGTTTTCTGTATACAGGTCTTTTGTTTCTTTACGTAAATTTAGTCCTAAGTATTTTATTCTTTCCATCGTAATGGTGAATGGGATGGTTTTCTTAATTTCTCTTTCTGATTTTTCATTGTTAGTGTATAGGAATGCAAGGGATTTCTGTGTGTTAATTTTATATGGCAGGCAGATTCTTAACCACTGGACAACCAGGGAAGTCCTGGCCTGGTTGTCTTGGGTGTGCAGCTCTCTGAGCTCTGACACATGGAGAATTCCAGTGATCACCACCATGACCAGGACACAGGCCACGTCTATCACCCTGAAAATGCCCAGATGCTGCCTCTTTCTGGCTTTCTCTTCCACACCCCAGTCCCTGGCAAAAAGTTCTGTCCTCCTTTGCTACATTTTGTCTTTGGCAGTTTTAAGATTCCTTACGTATTCTAATATAAGACCTTTCTCAGATCTGTGATTCACAAATATCTTTCCCCTAATAACAAATAGCTTCCCTTTTCATGATAGGAGACATGAATGATGAAATCTACTTTTCTTTCCCACACTCAGAGCCCAATGTTGTGTACCCAGCAAGTGCCCATGAAATTCTTCAGAAATGAAAATGAATTCTGCTCTCTGTCAGTCTGTGCTCTTAGCTAGTCCCCAGAGCTATATTTCTGCAGAAATCCACGATTCTTCTGCACTTGAAAAGAGAAAACAGTTGAAGCACTGAAACACAGAAGCACTTGAAAACAATTATATTTATTGGAATCTGAACTTGAGATCTCATCAAGGAGCTTCAGAGCTCAACCCATCTTGCAAGACTTGTCTCTCATCTCCAAGGGAGAAGGTGAGTCAATCAGGGCTTGTCTTCTTGAAACTCAGAGTCCTGAATTTAGTCACTGTGGGAACGTTTAGCAGGAGTAACATGGCATATCAAGTTTGTTCATCCTTTACCAGGTATAAGATAACATTCAATGTATTTCTTTCTGTCACCTTATTTATTCCTCTTTCACAGACCCATCATTTTGGAAGATTTCAATCCTAATTGATGAGGTGAGAAGGCAGAGGACAGAGAAGTTGGGGGATTGCTTTGAGTCATATAGGCCATCAGGGGAAATGTGACCCACAAACCTCAGCATCCTCCATTCAGAGCCCCCACTCTCTATTTCTTCAGTAAAGTTGCCATGCATCCTTGCATGCTAAGTCACATCAGACATGTCCAACTCTTTGCGACCACATGACTGTAGCCCGCCAGGCTCCTCTGTCCATAGGATTCTCCAGGCAAGAATACTGGACTGGGTTGCCATGCTCTCCTCCTGGGGATCTTTCCAACCCAGAAATCGAACCCATGCCTCCTGCAGCTTCAGCATTCCAGGAGGATTCTTTACTACTGAGCCACTGGGGAAGCCCAAAGTTGACATATGATATTAAATTCATTTCAAGTGCACAACAAAGTGATTCCATATTGGTAATTTTATGCAATGAATTACTATGATAAGCTTGGTTACCATCTGTCAACATAGAGATTTATTATGAGATTATTGACTATATTCCCTATATTTGTATTCTATTCCTATGACTTATTTTATAACTGGAAGTTTATATCTCTTAATCTCTTCCTTATTTTACACATCTCCCTACTCCTTACTTCTCTGGTAATGAACAGTTTGTTCTCTGTGCCTCTGACTCTATTTCTGCTTTGTTTCCTGTGTTCTTTTATTTTATTTCTGACATACCACATATAAATAAATCTGTGTGGTATTTGTCTTTCTCTGTGTGCCTAACTTCGATTGGCATCATACCCTCTAGGCCCATCCATGTTATTGACAATGACAAAATTTCATTCTTTTTTATTGCTGAATAATATTCCACTGTGTGTGTGTGTGCGTGTGTGTACCATTTCTTCCTTTTTGATTTACCTATCCATGGGCACTGAGATTCCTTCCATATGTTGGTTATTGTAAATAATGCTGCAATGAACAGAGGAGCACATATATCTTTTGTGACTAATGTTTCTTCTATTCTTCAAGAAAAACACCAAGAAGTGGAATTGCTGGATCATATCATAGTTCTAGTTTTCAGTTTTTGAGGAAATGCTTATTTTCCCCATAGTGGCTGCACCAGTGTACATTCCCACCAACATGGCATGAAGGTTTCCTTTTCTCTAAATCCTCACCAACATTTCTTACTTGTTTTCTTTTTGATAATGGCTACTTGACAGGTGTGAGGAAGTACTTCACTGTGCTCTTGATTTTCTTATCCCTGAGGATGAGATGTTGAGCGTGTTTTCATACGTCTGTTGGCCATCTGTATCTCCTCTTTGGAGAAATGTCTATTCAGTGCTTAGCCCCATTTTTCAATCAAGTTTAGGGTATTTTTTCATAATACATTCTATGAGTCCTTTAGCTATCTTTTATAGCTACCTTTTTTCGGATACGTATCAATTGCTTATAACCTCTGCCACTCAAAGGTTGCCTTTTTGTTTTCTTGATATTTCTCCTGCTGTGTAAAAGCTTTTTAGTTTGATGAACTCCCATTTGTTTATTTTTGCTTTTTTTGCTCTTGCCTGAGGAGACAAGTCAAAAAAACTATTGTTAAGAGCTATGTCAAAGAGCATACAGGCTATGTCATCTTCTAGGAGTTTTATGATTTAAGGTCTAACAATTTCATCTTTAATCTTTTGTTGTTGTTGTTTATTTTTGAATGTTGTGTAAGAAAGGGGTCCAGTTTTCCATAACCATTTATTGAAGAGACAGCATTTTGCCTAATGTATGTTCTTGGCTCCTTTGTCATAGAGTAATTGGCCATATGAGCGCAGGTTTATTTCTGACAGAGCATCCCCAACTGTACCCTCTGTAAAGGCTGGGGTGAAGAGAAAAGACCTGATGACTTCATTGTCTGTCCACTGTTGGTGGGCACACCAAATCTGGATAAAATACGTCATTGATGCTACCCACAATGAACTGGGGCAAGGACAGTCACCCCCACCTGGCACAAATTACCCCAGATGGGATGCGATGGGCTCACTCTAGCAGCCAACCCAGGTCAATCCTGCCATCCACAGTCCTTCATTTAGCCAATCATGAAGGTTTTCACTGTATGTGTTACATCCCCCCATGCTGTGCCTGCTGGCTGTTGAGACGGGGAGGTGAAGAGGAATTGCCTGACTAGTCCCTGCCCTTGAGAGTTGAGTCATTAAGCAGAGAGGAGATCTGACACCCTTAGATGTGGTGGCGAGTGCATCACTGATCCCCTGTTAGGCTGCATTACTAGGAGACGAGAGGAGTGACAAGGATCAGGGTAGATGAAGTGCACATGGCAGTGGAGGGGACAGGGTACTCTGGATACTTGATGTGCTAGTGCCAACTGCAGAATTAACAACAGCCTGTACGAGGGCACCTGGAGGATGGATGAGTGGTGTAAATGAGGGTATTGGCAGTGCCACCCCCTCCCCACCTCAAAGTCTGTATCCCCAACCTCCCTGTTGGGTGTTGCTGATCTGAGGGTCACTTCTGAGCAGCATACTCTCCCCAGTTACACAGTAGGAGCCAGAATCCTGTGATGTGCAGAGATGTCCAGCATGTCAAATTTTAGGCCAGAGACTGAGCCATAGGAACCAACAGGCCAGAGAATACTGGATGGGAGTTGGCTTAAATGCAGTGGCCAAATAACAAATTTGAATGTACCTGTAGCAAGCAACAATATTGAACCATTCATTTAAAGACCTTCTCACAAAGGGAAGTCCTGGGCCTCCTGGTTTCATCAGTGAGATCTATCAAATGTTTAAAGAAAAAATAACACCCACCCCTCACAGATCCTTCCTGAACAGACAGGAGAGAGGAGGGGACATTACCTAACTCATCCTATAAAACCAATATTACCCCACTACCAAATCCAGACTTGATATCATCAGAAAACTACAGACCCATATCTATCATGAAAGCGATGCATACAACCTCAACACAATATCAGCAAACCAAATCAAGAAACATTTGCAAAGGGCTGTGCGAGATCTTTCCCAGGATTGCAATATTGGATCAACACTCATCTTCAGTTATGGGAAACAGGGTATTAATATAACGAAGGACAGAAACCACCTGTCATCTTGACAGACAAAGAAAAAGGACTGGACGCAATTCAAGACCCGTTTGTGATAAATAAGTAAGTAACTAAATCAATAAACATGGTCAACCAACTCGGGATAGAAAGGATCGTCGTCACTGTGCTAAAGAACATCCCCAAGAAGCATCCAGCTCTCGTCACATCACATCTAGTCGTGTTTGAGTTAGTGCTTTCCTCTTGAGATCCAGACCAAGGACAAGAGGTTTGCTTCAACCACGTCTATTCCACACTGATGGAAGGGTCTAGCCTGTGCACCATGCAAAACAGGAAATGAAATCATGGAGAAATGAGAAATGAAACCTAGGTCCACACAAATACTTGTCCGTACATGTCTTTCACGCAGCAGCACTGTTTGTAATCACCAAATAATGAAGCAGCCTAACAGTCTGTCAGCTGGAGAGTGGTAAACAAAGTATTCTCTACCCATACAGTAGAAGAACATAGATGGATGAAAAGTGATGAGCTTCTGCATTCTGCTGCCACATGGGTGAGCCTCCAAAGCATTATGCTAAGTGAAAGAACCCAGACACAAAAGGCCACTTCCTGCAGGAGTCTGTTTACATGAAATATCCAGAAAGGGCACATCTACAGAGACAGAAATTAGATGAGAGGATGCCTGGGCCTGCAGGTCCTATTGAGGATTGACTGCCGATGGGCACACGGAACCGTTTTGTGGTGCTGGCACTGTGGTGGTGGCTGCACCACTGTGTGAAGTTACTAAAAGTCACTGCACTGGAAGTATCGAATGGGTGTGATCTGTGGTATGTAACTACACCTCAGTAAAGCAGTTTAGGAAGGTAATGCAGATGTCCAAGTGAGACATGTGGGAAAAGATATGCCATGCTCTTGTAACAACGAGGAGTGCCCCTGGTCCTTCCACATTCTGGGTCCGGCCTGCTCCACACGTGCTAGGTGCTCCCTCCAGAGACAGTCGCTGTGCACTGTCAGGACAGAATCCCCAGTGAGCACACCCGTCTAGAGTGTCTCTGTGTTTATGCACAGGTGCCCGTTGTGTGACCACAAGTCAATGGCTCTGGGCAGGCTCCCAGAACCCGCTCTGCATCTGAAATTCTACCTAGCTGTTTTTCTATTCTTCTCAAATCACATCGACCCAGCTTCCATTTCCCTTGTAATGGATCTTAGCTCTTACCTCCAACCTCTGGTCACAGGAATAGCTGTAGCCTAGTGTGAGGCCCCCTGCCTGAGCTCAGCACCCCAGGAGGGATGCTCAGCAGAGCAGCAACCAAGACAGTGGAACGCCACCCATCCTCCTTCTGCTACCAGGAGTGAGGTGCATTCCCTCCCCTCCATCTGCCTGAGTGTCTGGTAACAAAGGGGGACTTGGGGGCATGACACACCACTGAAGCATTGAGATTGTTCTAAATGTTGCTGTGAATAAATTATGTCAAAAATACCTCTCAGAAGGGAAGACATGTAATTACAATTTTTAAAAATTTCATTAGTAGCAAACATGGCTCCTCAGTTCAGGATTCTACATAAAACCAGGACGGGTGAAGCATCATGCGATCGTGCTTCTCAACCTAAACTGTGCATCAGATCTCCCCTGGAGAGGCTTTAGAAGAGCCGAGGCTGGCAAGACAGCCCCAGAGAGTCTGAAGTAGTAGATCTGAAATGTGGCCCTGGCCTGAGCACTATCTGAAAGTGTTCTCTTCTGAAAGCCAAGGTGGCAGTGTGAAAACAGAACCCATCCTTACAGGAGGAAATCAAAACTCGAAAATTTGTGACTCCTCTCTACGAGGAAACCAGGCTTTCATCACGACCCGCTATGCTTGACAGCTATCTTAGGCTGAGGAAAGGGACGACTTGCCCAAATTAACACTTGCCTGAAAACTGACCTTGTGCTGCTCTGCTGCGTGTTCCTGAATCCAAAGTTTTACAGTTAAAACCCTGCTGTTGTTAGGGAAACTCAGTACGTTTTAGTTCTTGTCGGGATCCCTTGTGCCTAGTTAGCTGTATACATCTCTAAAACACTGTGGCGATAACTTCATGCGACAGATCAGAATAGTGCTTCGAAGATTAAAGATGGCTGAGAATTGTAGCTGTTGATGTTGATGTAGAAGGATCGGCTGTCAGCGTATCCGCTGTCTGTGCTCAGTTGCCATTTTAAACTGTTTCCTGTGTTATCAAATTAACTCCCGTGCTCAGATGAAGACCAACTTGCAACAGGATGGTTACTGGGGAAAATACAGTTAAGGAGTCCCTTGTTTGGTGCACACCCATGAAGACCCACCTCCAGAAATGTTCTCCTTTAGGGATCTCTTCTGGATATTCTTTGGCACGTTTCCCAGTGATGGGCTTACACTGCTGTGTCCAGACTCTGGTAAAGACAGGGCTTTCAACCTCTCAGGTGCATTACAGTGCCCGGGTCCTCTCGGAAATCAAAAGAAGGTGGTGGCCTGTGCTCAGGACACCTTCAGAGCGTGTCTGAAGGAACAGGGCCTCTGAGAGGAACGGATCCCCACCTGCGGCAACAGGAAGATCTTGCGTCAGCCTTTTCCAGAGCAGCTCCAGGGGAGTCACGGCACAGCGAAGATCACACCCAGCAGCATGCCTGGGATTGTGGTTTAAGGAACTGGGTGGATGGCAGTGCCCATCCATGAGACAGGAAACGTTGGCCTGGGGCTACTAGCGGGTCTGCAGGGCTTCTGGGACAGGTGCCCCATACGTCTCGGCTTGTGGGGGATCTGGGGCCCAGTTGAGATGTCCTAGGTAGACTTGGTGATAGGAAAAGCCGTCAGCATACAGAGGGATACTGATGAAAACAAGTCAGATGGGTAAAAGCTCTGGGGGTGGGGGGGGCGGTGACGTGGTCACCCAAGGATCATGTAAAGAATGAAAGAGCACCCGACAGAGGTTGGAAACCAAGGAAAACAAAACCAAGATTTAGGAGGGGATCAAAGTAAATGGACAGACAGGGAGATCAGAAGTAATGGACTGAGAGGTTGGGGGAAAGACAGGCTGGGCTGCTGTCACAGACTCTGACCAAGGAAAGTGTTTTTGAAAACGGAATGTGTCTGTGGCCAATACAGCCCTGGGTAATAGGGTTTGGCCCATGGAGCTCTTGCTCCCAAGAGCAAGGGGATATTCTGTGGATGGGCATATGGAGGAGGAATCGAGAGAGGTAACCAGGTAAGGATGCTCCCGGAGTGTACACTTTCAAGAAGCATGGCTTGAGAGGAATCAGAGAGGCAGGAGATTGGAAGCAGGGGGCCGTGTGCTTGCAGAGTATGCTATTTTCTGTTCCCCAAGCCAAAACGACCAGGATGCAAGTTCCAAAAATTCCTAAGAATCATCAGGACAGTCGACTAGAAGACAGAGCGGAGAATTGGAATGATCCTCACAGGTGAGTCTTCAAGTTGGGGAGGGGGGAGTGTGGTGGTTTCAAAGCAGCAGTGGAGTTTCACGAACACCTCCTTCCTTTCCCTCTGAGCCCCACTCTGCCTCTGCGACCCACGGTCACAGGAAGAGCCGGGGTAGTGGTGGTGGTGAGGTGGGGGCGTGGGAGGGGGGCACAGGTTGCGGAGATCACAGTCTCAATGTATACTCCTCAGACTCCACGGGCACTTTGCTCTATTTGTTCTCCCTGGCCGATCTGATCTTCATCATTAGTGTTCACCCTTCATACTGGTTAATAAGGGGAAAACTCCCAATGAATTTACTTCGAACCTGGAAAGTGTGGTTGCATGCAACCAACTGAATATCCACAGATACAAATGCTCAGTGTGTTCTGGTGAAAATGTTCTCTACTTCCTTCAGCGATGGAGCAGGGGTATGTGTCACTTACAAGGCTCTCGGTGATGTGGGAGGGGGAGTCTATAACACGGCACACCTTAGTTCCTCACGGTGGCTGCAGTGGTCCCTGAGGGAAAGATGACTCCCTCTCCTGGATCCAGCTGGTGATGCTGACCGGCACCACCCACGGGTGGGGGTGGTGAAACTTGCATTTTTGTCTCCCTCCCCTTGCTGTGGGCCCGGTCCTCGGTCCTCCCTGGCTGACTGAGCCTCAGCCACCCTGCTGGCATCTGCAGACCCCTCTGAATCTGGGTCTCATCGTCCAGCCCATCCCCGGGCAGGGATGTTTACTCCTCAGCCTCAGCTGCAAGGTCCCCCAGCCCACTGTCTGCTTAAGCTTCTTCTGGACTCAGTCCCTTTCCACATTTCTCCCTCAGGTAATGCAGATCCCTCCCTTGGATATCAACCTGCACCGCAGCAGGAACCATGATCAGCTCCAGAAAACGAAATTCCTAAACTGCTAACACGGTTCTGCCCAAAGACTCCGTTGCATCATTGTACAGTCAGTGTGCCCCTGTGAGTCCCAACTGTGAATGGGGTGGAATACCCCCGTTCCTGGTGTTCCTCTTCATTGCTTGTCACATCTCCCTTGTCTGAGCTCTCTCACCTCTGCCTGCCACTGCCTCTGTGGGCCATTCCCCCCTGTGACTGGGACACTCCTTGCTTTGGCTTGTCTTTCATTTGACCAGACTTCCCATACAATATCCAGGTCAAAAAGGGCATACTGTAGAATGTGTACCTTGTTGGTACCTTGTACCAGTTAGGAGACTCGGGTGTCACATAAGCCCCACGCGCCAGAACTATTAAAAAGAAAAACAGAGGGATAAAGAACACAAGAGTCAAATATGCCAAAGGTGCCTGAGATGTTGGCTAAGATGAGCACTGAAGAGTGTCTGTGGGATCAGGAAGTATGGATATTAATGATGGCCTTGACAAGACCAGTTACAACGGAGTGACTGGGACAATACTTCCCATACAATATCCAGGTCAAAAAGGGCATACTGTAGAATGTGTACCTTGTTGGTACCTTGTACCAGTTAGGAGACTCGGGTGTCACATAAGCCCCACGCGCCAGAACTATTAAAAAGAAAAACAGAGGGATAAAGAACACAAGAGTCAAATATGCCAAAGGTGCCTGAGATGTTGGCTAAGATGAGCACTGAAGAGTGTCTGTGGGATCAGGAAGTATGGATATTAATGATGGCCTTGACAAGACCAGTTACAACGGAGTGACTGGGACAAAAGCTCCATGGAAGGGGGCTAAGGAGAGACTCTCTCAGCAGAATCTGAAGCAGTTTTGCTTTGAAGGGCAACCGGTAATGTGCCAGTAGCTGCAGAATAGGGTGGTGGAAGATGGTGGGTTTCCCCCTTTGCTGAGGAATGCTGCAATGTAGAGGGAGCAGGTGCTGGTTCAGGAGAGAGGCGTGACAACTGCAGGGGCAAAGTCCCTGAGAAGGTGCAAGGCATGGGATCCCAGGCAGAAGTGAGGGGCTGGGTGCAGTCACGAGCATGCTTGCAGAGAGGCAGCAGAGTGCCAGGGCAGAAACATGCAGATTGGGACTGGGAAACGAGAAATCCCACGGGATTGATTCCGTATTCTCCACGAATTATTGGCGGGAGGGGATGGTGGTCATCAGCATGGAGGAAGGTTACGAGTGTGTAGTGTGGGAGTGTAGCTAGGTGACCGTGAAACTGAACAGCGGTCTACTCCGGCCATGGGTGTAAGATAAAACACTTCTGCAAACTTTGTAAAGTTTTCTCCTCGATGCTCAGGTGCTCAGACACAGGCAGGGAGTGAGTAGGCAGGAGGGTGCAAGCCACACAAGAGGTGTGTTTGTAGGGCCTGGCGGATGGTGTGGCAGATGTGGTCGGTGAGCTGGGTCTCCAGGAGGCTGTGGCATCAGTGCACCGGCCCTAGTGCGAGGGAGCTGGAGGACAGGCCGTCATGTTGAGGGTGATGAGAGAGAGGAATGCTGGAACCAGGACACCATGAGGGGCGCGGTCTTTCCTGATGCCCGGGGCGGGACCGTGGGCAGAGGGATGCTCGGGTGGGGCGGAGGGGGAACATCGCTAAGGACAGAGTCTCGGGTGAGCCTCGTGGGCACTGAGGACGGATCAGAAGAGTGAGGGCTGAGAGGAGAAGAGTGAGTGTATCACGGGAGTAACGCGTTCACAGGCCGGGGTGGGCGGGAGGAGAAGGGACAGGGGACTTGTACCGGTCCCGCTCGTGGGAGGCTTCGGTATGAGCGACTGGACCCAGGTCAGGTCAGGGTCCTCAGTAGAGAGAGTTCAAGACGCGGTCCGGGAGAAATCTTCCAGCCAACCGGGGCCAGGAGACTGGCACGGGCCTCACTGGGCTCCTGCGCGCCGGCCCAGAACCAGCCAATCGGCGCGCAGCCCCGCCCACCAAGCTCCGGATCTTCCCTGACGCCCCAACTTCCTGCCCATGTTGCTATGGTTCCGCGGGCCGCTTGAGGGGAGCCCGCGGTGCACGGGTGGTTTTGCTGAGCCTCTTCGAGAGGTGCCCTTCCTTTCTCTCAGGATGTTCTCAGGGGCATCCTCCTTGACTTTCTCATCGGCGCTGTCCAATCCTCTGCGCGAAAACCCAGCAGAAACTATGGATTTTCTTCCGGGCTTGCTCCGTTTTAGTTTCTGTGGCCTGCAGGTGGCAGTGTTGCACCCCAGGATCGCTCGGCAGTTTCTCCCCCGCCCTTCGCGCTGGAAAAAACGACAGGATGCTTTTTGCCACAAAAAGCGGCAGATTTTTCCCTCCGCTTTCGCATGTATGTTGGCCGGTTCAAACTGCATCTGAGCCCTTCAGAGGGCCTTTTGTGAGAACTTTGACCAATCTCATTGGCACTTGAAATTACAATAAAATAAACGATATATTGAATAATAGTGGACGGAGTGGTCATCCTTGTCTTGCTTCTGATCGTAGAGGAAATCCTGTATGTTTAAAGAACTTTATTATGACAGTGAGTTTTGACTTGAAAATGTTTACGTGAAGTGGAAGTGAAAGTTGATCAGTTGTGTCCGATTCTTTAGGACCCCTTGGACTGTAGCCTGCCTGGCTCCTCTGGCCATGGGATTCTCCAGGAAAGAATATTGGAGTGGGTTGCCATATCCTTCTCCAGACGATCTTCCCAACCCAGGGACTGAATCTAGGTATCCTGCATTTCAGGCTGACTCGTTACCCTCTGAGCCACCTGCAATAATGACATGACAGGGACAAGTGGCAAGCTAAGATCCTACTGGGTAATTGATGCTGGACATCACCCAAGAAGCAGATGCTATTACTGCCCTCATTTTATGCATTTTGGAACTGTGGCACACAGAGGAAGAGTCAGCTGTCCAGGTTCTCAGGATTCCTCAGAAAGTGTCCGTTCGTTCAGGTCTCAAGTCTGTCAGATTGTAGTTTCCACACTGCTTTGCAGGATACATTCCCCTCCCCAATAGAAGAGTGAAATAAAATACACCCTGGGATTGAGGGTAAAACAGCCTCCAGTGCTGCGAAAGATTGAAGGTAGGAGAAGAAGGGGGTGACAGTGGACAAAATGGTTGGATGGCATCACCGACTCAACGGACATGAGTTTGAGCAAGCCCCGGGAGATGGTGAAGGACAGGGAAGCCTGGCGTGCTGCAGTCCCTGGGGGTCCCATAGAATCCGACATGGCCCATCCCCTGGAAAACAACAGGAGGGAAACCACATAGAAAACGACTCATCCACTCTATCAGGATTATGGCATGATAACACATTTACAGTGAAAAGCACCTGGAAGTAATCAGCTGTTATGGCGGACAAGCTTGCTCAGCTCACTGCAAAGTCAGGAAGGGACTTTAATCCAGAGTGGACTACCAAGAAGATGGCAGGCTAGTGACTCAAAACAACCATCTTGTTTGGGCCAGTTGGACAGGACCCAGGTATCAGGGATCAGGTCCCTCACTGGGGAGTTCCAAACAGGGTCGGGGAGAAAACTTGCCGAGCACGCAGCCTGGGAGACTGGCACTGACCGCACTGACCTCACTGACCTCACTGTGCTGGGGACGGGGCGGGGGTGTGGGAGCGAGGAGACCGAGATCCAGCCAATCGGATCCCAGCCGCACTCAGCAACACCGGATCTTCCTGGACGCCCCGACTTGTTGCCCGCCTGCTGTGGTTCTCTGGCCGGGTCTAGGGGAACTCGCGGTCCCGGGGTGGTTTGGCTCGGCCCCTTCGAGAGGTTCCCTTAGTTTCTCGGATCCTCACGGGCATCCCCCTTAAGTTTCGCGTCTACGTTGTCCAGTCCTCTGCCGGAAAACCGAGCAGAAAGGATCGATTTTCTTCGGGGCTTGGGCATTTTGGTTTCTGCGATCTGCAGGGGGCAGTGTTGCTCCGCGGAGCTGCTCGTCCTGTTTCTCCCCCGCCCTTCGCTCTTGAAAAAAGGTCTGGAAGCCTTTTGCTGCGATAAGCGCCGGATTTCTTGCTTCCCTTGAGCCCTTTGCCCGGTTCAAACTGCATCTGAAAACTTCAGTGAGCCCTTTGTGAAAACTTTGACCAAACCCGTTAACACTTAAAATTACAATAAAATAATATATGCGGATGTATTGAATAGTAGTGGAGGGAGTGGGCACCCTTGCCTTGCCCCTGATCGTAGAGGAAAATGCTGTCTGTCGAAAGAGAACTGTATTGTGACATTGAGTTTTGACTTGAAAATCTTTACCTGAAGTGGAAGTGAAAGTCGCTCAGTCTTGTCTGATTATTTAAGACCCCTTGGACTGTAAGCCCGCTAGGCTCCTCTGTCCAAGGGGATTCTCCAGGCAGGAATATTGGAGTGGGTTGCCATTTCCTTCTCCAGGGGATCTTCCCGACACAGGGATTGACTCTGGGGCTCACAGGGATTGCGTCCAGGTCTCCAGTATTGCAGGCTGATTCTTTACTATTTGAGCACTACGGAAGCCGATATGAAGGTAAAATAGCTTGTCAAAGTACAATAAAATGCTAAATGAAAAGGGGGGAGGTGCCACATAGAAAATGATTCATCCACTATATCAGTATTATGACACAATACATTTATAAAGTAAACCACCTGGAACAAATCAGGAACGTTTTCATTTGGCCCAGAGATGTATATTGAAAACAGACTGCTGGTCACTTTTTGGTTGATACTTACTGCAAATACAAGGGTGACGAAAAACAAAGCAGAAAATACAGCACCTATCCTTAGACAGTTCTGTTGTATTTCCCATTTAGGTAATGGAATGGTTCTCTCAGGGTTTTTTGAAATGCTGTCTGTTGAATATTTTTATTAATATTTCTTTTGGGTATATATCTAGCAGTGGAATTGTTGGTTCATGTGGTAACTTCGTCTCACATTTCATCTCCCAATTTATTTTTGGAAATGGTACTGATATTTTATATATATGAGTGTTTCAATTTCTCCACATCCTCAGTAGTACTTGTTAATTCATTAACCCTGAGGATATTCTGCCCAGTGTCTATATAGAGCAAGCTCGGTACTTCTTCCAGAAATCAAGTTTCAAGGATTACCTTTTCCCTCACTGAATAAAACCGAGGATCATCAACCAATACAGATCTAAGAACCAAACAAGGCTCACTCATATTTGTCTGCATACCCCAAGGAGGCTGAGGGGCACAGGGGGTCTCTGCTGGTATTATAGGAAGACTCCAGATCCTCCTAGGGTTCAGGCTGAGGAGAGAAATCTGCTCTGGTCCCTTTGTCTATCACACTAAGTGTTGACTTAAAAAATAGTCACAAACTAAAAGTTGAGAGTTAGTTTTATTTGGTGAAATTTTTAGGACTTCAGGCCCAGGAGACAGTATCTCAAGTAAACTCCAGAAAACTGTCAAGATGAGGTGGGTTGAGGAGGAGGCAGTTATATAGAAGTTTTGCAAAAAAATGGCAGGTTGTCTGAACATCAAAAATTACTGTTAATTAAAGAAAGGCAGATATCCCAAGTTAAGGAATTTAGCACATTTCTACGTATGGGAAGATGCAGAGTCTGGGCTCACTGAATCATTCCTTTCATACGCATCTCAGTTATCTTCGGGCAAGTATCCTCTGTTTTTCACATCCAGAGCTTTGTGGGTTCAACTTGGGGAGTGGCTATTAGAGCCAGTAGTCACGGGTGGATGTGAGAGTTGGACTGTAAAGAAAGCTGAGCACCAAAGAATGATGCTTTGGAACTGTGGTGTTGGTGTCTCCCTTGGACAGAAAGGAGATCAAACCAGTCAATCCTAAAGGAAACCAGTCCTGAATATTCATTGGAAGGACTGATGCTGAAACTGAAACTCCAATGCTTTGGCCACCTGATGTGAAAAGTCCACTCAATGGAAAAGACCCTGATGCTGGGAAAGATTGAAGGCGGAAGAAGGGGACAACAGGATGAGATGGTTGGATGGCATCACCAACTCCATGGACATGAATTTGAGCAAGCTCCAGGAGCTGATGATGGGACAGAGAGGCCTGGTGTGCTGCAGTCCATGGGGTCACAAGGAGTTGGACACTGCTGAGTGACTGAACTGATTAGATCCTAGATATTCTTCTCCTTCCTGACTGCCCTTAGGCTCACATTGGAGAGCTGGAATCCCCGATGACTGCGACATTCTTCTTTACTGATAGGGCAGGAAATATTTTATTTCTCAGCTCTGATCCCCTACATAAATGGGAAATACAACAGAACTGTCTAAGGATAGGTGCTGTATTTTCTGCTTTGTTTTTCGTCACCCTTGTATTTGCAGTAAGTATCAACCAAAAAGTGNAAGCTCAACATTCAGAAAACGAAGATCATGGCATCTGGCCCCATCACTTCATGGGAAATAGATGGGGAAACAGTAGAAACAGTGTCAGACTTTGTTTTTTTGGGCTCCAAAATCACTGCAGATGGTGACTGCAGCCATGAAATTAAAAGGCGCTTACTCCTTGGAAGAAAAGTTATGACCAACCTAGATAGTATATTCAAAAGCAGAGACATTACTTTGCCGACTAAGGTCCGTCTAGTCAAGGCTATGGTTTTTCCTGTGGTCATGTATGGATGTGAGAGTTGGACTGTGAAGAAGGCTGAGCGCAGAAGAATTGATGCTTTTGAAGTGTGGTGTTGGAGAAGACTCTTGAGAGTCCCTTGGACTGCAAGGAGATCCAACCAGTCCATTGAAGGAGATCAGCCCTGGGATTTCTTTGGAAGGAATGATGCTAAAACTGAAGCTCCAGTACTTTGGCCACCTTATGCGAAGAGTTGATTCATTGGAAAAGACCCTGATGCTGGGAGGGATTGGGGGCAGGAGGAGAAGGGGACGACAGAGGATGAGATGGCTGGATGGCATCATGGACTCAATGGACGTGAGTCTGAGTGAACTCCGGGAGATGGTGATGGACAGGGAGGCCTGGCGTCCTGCGATTCATGGGGTCGCAAAGAGTTGGACATGACTGAGCGACTGAACTGAACTGATGCAATATTGTTCTTTACAGCATTGAATTTTACTTCCATTACTAGTCACATCCACAACTGGGTGTTGTTTTTGCTTTCACTCTATCTTTTCATTCTTTCTGGAGTTATTTCTCCCCTCTTCTCCAGTAGGATATTGGGCACCTACAGACCTGGGGAGTTCATCTTTCAGTGTTGCATTTTTTTGCCTTTTCATACCGTTCATGGGGTTCTCAAGGCAAGAATGTTAAAGTGGTTTGCCATTCCCTTCTCCAGTGGGCCATGTTTGTCAGAACTCTCCATGATGACCCATCCATCTGGGGTAGCCCTACATGGCATGGCTCATAGTTTCATTATGTTAGACAAGTCTGTGAATCATTTCATCAGTTTGGTTAGTTTTCTGTGACTGTTTGTTTGCCCTCTGATGGATAAGGATTAAGAGGCTTGTAGAAGCTTCCTAATGGGAGGGACTGGCTGTGGGGGAATCTGGGTCTTGTTTGGGCCTGTGTTCCCACCCTGTTGTTTGGCCTGAGGCCCAACTATGGTAAGGGTAATGCTGGTAATGGTGGCCTCCTTCAAAAGAGCTCATGCCAGCACTGTTGTACTCAGTTGGAGAAGGAAATGGCAACCCACTCCAGTATTCTTGCCTGGAGAATCCCATGGACGGAGGATCCTCATGGGGTTGCAAAGAGTCGAACACGACTGAGCAAATAGTCTAGTCTAGTCTAGTTGTATTCAGTGCCCCTGACCCTGGGGGCAACAGAATGATCTCTGTTCCTTTCTAAGGCAAACATTTCGATATCACAGTAATCCAAGTCTATGCTCCAACCACTAATGATGAGAACCTGAGGTTGAACAGTTTTATGAACACATACAAGACCTTCTAGAACTAACACCGAAAAAAAGGCGTCCTTTTCATCATAGGGGATTGGGATGCAAAAGTAGGAATTCGAGTGATACCTGGACTAACAGGCAAGTTTGGCCTTGGAGTATAATGAAGCGGGGCAAAGGCTAACAGCTCTGCCAAGAGGATGCATTGGTCATAACAAACACCCTCTTCCAACAATACAAGAGACAACTCTATACATCCCATCACCAGATAGTCAATGCTGAAATCAGATTGATTATATTCCTTGCAGCCAAAGATGGGGACTCTCTATACAGTCAGCAAAAACAAGACCAGGAGCTGACTGTGGCTCAGATCATGAAATCCTTATTGCCAAATTCAAACTTAAACTGAAGAAAGTAGGGAAAATACTAGACCATTCACATATAACCAAAATCAAATCCCTTACAATTATACAGTGGTAGTGACATAGAGATTCAAGGGATTAGTTCTTATAGACAGAGTGCCAGAGGAACTATGGACAGAGGTTTATGACATGGTACAGGAGGCAGTGATCAAAACCACCCCTAAGAAAAAGAAATGCAAAAGGGTAAAATGGTTGTCTGAGGAGGGCTTACAAATAGCTAAGCAAAGAAGAGAAGCTAAAGGCAAAGGAGAAAAGGAAATATATACCCTTCTAAATGCAGAGTTACAAAGAATAGCAAGGAGAGATAAGAGAGCCTTCCTAAGCAGTCAGTGCAAAGAAACAGAGGGAAAAAATAGAATGGGAAAGACTAGAGATTCTCTTCAAGAAAATTTGAGATACTAAGTGAACATTTCATGCAAAGATAGACACAATAAATGATAGAAACAGTATGGACCTAACAGAAGCAGAAGATATTAAGAAGAGGTGGCAAGAATACACAGAAGAACTACGTAAAAAAGATCTTCATGATCCGGATAACCATGATGGTGTGATCACTCACCTAGAGCCAGACATCCTGGAATGTGAAGTCAAGTGGGCCTTAGAAAGCATCACTACAAACAAAGCTAATGGAGATGATGGAATTCCAGTTGAGCTATTTCAAATCCTAAAAGATGAAGCTGTGAAAGTGCTGCACTCAATATGCCATTAAATTTGGAAAACTCAGCAGTGGCCACAAGACTGGAAAAGGTCAGTTTTCATTCCATCCCAAAGAAAGGCAATGCCAAAGAATGCTCAAACACAATTGCACAATTGCACTCATCTCACACACTAGCAAAGTAATGCTCAAAATTCTCCAAGCTAGGCTTCAACAATACATGAACCATGAACTTCCAGATAGATGTTCAAGCTGGTTTTAGAAAAGGCAGAGGAACCAGTGATCAAATTGCCAACATCTGTTGGATCATAGAAAAAGCAAGAAAATTCCAGAAAAACATTTATTTCTGCTTTAATGACTACTCTAAAGCCTTTGACTGTGTGGATCACAACAAACAGTAGAAAATTCCCAAAGAGATGGAAATACCAGACCACCTTACCTGCCTCCTGAAAAACCTATATGCAGGTCAAGACGCTATAGTTAGAACCGAACATGGAACAGCAGACTAGTTCCAAATTGGGAAAGGACTATGTCAAGGCTATAAATTGTCACCCTGCTTATTTAACTTATATGCAGAGTACATCCCGCAAAATTCCAGGCTAGTTGAAGCACAAGCTGAAGTCAAGATTGCATGGAGAAACATCAGTAACCTCAGATATGCATATGATACCATCTTTATGGCAGAAAGTGAAGAGGAACTAAAGAGTCTCTTGATGAAAGTGAAAAAGGAGAGTGACTGCTGGCTTAAAACTCAACATTCAGAAAACGAAGATCATGGCAACTGGTCACATCACTTCATGGCAAATAGATGAGGAAGCAATGGAAACAGTGACAGACTTTATTTTCTTGGGGTCCAAAAATCATTGCAGATGTGACTGTAGCCACCTGCAAGTTGAAGTTAAGCCACCTGAAGTTAGACCACCTGAAGTTAAAAGGTACTTGCTCCTTGGAAGAAAAGCTATGACCAACCTAGACAGCATATTATAAAGCAGAGACATTAGTTTGCCCACAAAGATCCATCTAGTCAAATCTATGTTTTTTCCAGTAGTCATGTATAGATGTGAGAGTTGAACCCATAAGGAAGGCTGAGCACCAGAGATTCGATGCTTTTGAACTTTGGTGTTGGAGAGACTCTTGAGAGTCCCTTGGACTGCAAGAAGATCCAACCAGTCAATCCTAAAGGAAATCAGTCCCGAATATACATTGGAAGGACTGATGCTGATGCTGAAGCTCCAATACTTTGGCCACCTGATGCAAAGAACTGACTCATTTGAAAAGATCCTGATGCTGGGAAGAGTTGAAGGTAGGAGGAGAAGGGGGCGACAGAGGATGAGATGTTGGATGTTGTCCCCTTCTCCTCCTACCTTCAATCCTTCCCAGCATCAGGATCTTTTCAAATGAGTCAGTTCTTTGCATTAGGTGGCCAAAGTATCGGAGCTTCAGCATCAGCATCAGTCCTTCCAATGAATATTCAGGACTGATTTCCACATGTCCATCACTGACTTGATGGACATGAGTTTGAGCAAGCTCTGGGAGTTGGTGATGGATAGGGAAGCCTGGCATGCTGCAGTCCATGGGTTGCAAAGAGTCAGACACGAGTAGGTAACTGAACTGAACTGAACTGAACTGTGTAATCACTAAAAGAATAATAAAGACTGAATAACTATCAAGGTGATAGAATTGGGAAACAGAAAGTGAAATTAATCAAAGAGAAGACAAAATGTAAGAGATAAATGAGCATAGAGAAATGTTAATAATAGAATAGAAGATAGTAACATGGTAGATATAAAATTAAGTATAATAATAATCACATTAAAGGTAAATACTCCAGTCAAGGAAAAAAACCAACAAAGATTAACAAGTTGAATGAAGAAGGAGGAGGAGGAAGTGGAGAAGCATTAGGCAGAAGATGGAAAAGAAGGCAATGTATGCTTCACAGTACACGCTACTTCAAATACAAGCATACAGAAAACTAATGTTATGAATTGGTAAAATATGTACCTGAAAAATATTGATTAAAACAAGCTGGTGTAGCTCTATTTCTATCAAAACTTTGGCCTCTGAGGCAAAAAGACATTTACTTACATAAATGTTATAATTATTAACTTAAAAATCATAAATTACTCAAATTCACCAGGAAAATAAAACAATATGAGTCTGTTTTCACTGAATAATGTGGTTTCAGTATATGATGCAAACCTTGGCACAGTTGCAGGGACATATATATTACTCCACCATCATAGTGGGAGATTTCAAAACACTTCTCTCAGTGAATGATACAACACATACATAAAAATTTGCAGACATGAAAGATTTGAAAAGTACAGTGAACACACGTAGCAATATATATTTATGCATTCCTATCACATTCAACTCCACAACTGCAAGATACATACTTTTCAATGCTAATGATGTTTACCAAAAAAGACCACATGTTGACCATAAAGCAAGTCTTCCGAAAATTTCAAGACAATGAAATAGTATATTACCTGACCAAAATGCTATTCAGCTATAGGTTGATTAATGATGATAATTAGAAAATCCCTTGCATGTTTCAAAATTAATATCCTTCTGGGGATTTTCCTGGTTGTACAATGGCTAAGACTCCAGTCCCTCAGTGCAGGGGCCTGGGTGTGATCCCTGGTCAGGGAACTAGATTTCATAAGCCACAACTAAGAATTTGCATGCTGCAACTAAAGAGATCCTACATGCTGCAACTAAACATCCCATATGCCACAACTAAGACTAGGTGTTCAGCCAAATTATATATATCCTTCTAAAGTACCCAGAGCTCAAAGAAGAAAGCAATGAAATTATTTAAAATTCTGAACTGAATACTAAAGAAAATTTGTAGGATCCAGCTTCAGTATGTGTACTAGAGGAAAAGAAAGGAGAAAACAATCAATGACATGTGCATCATCTCAGCAATGTGAAAAGATAGCAGATTCAACACAATGAA
Source organism: Aepyceros melampus (assembly GCA_006408695.1). NCBI lineage: Eukaryota > Metazoa > Chordata > Mammalia > Artiodactyla > Bovidae > Aepyceros > Aepyceros melampus. The sequence goes on along the minus strand of SJXQ01006346.1, from coordinate 61,887 downwards.
AGCGGAAGAGACGAAATAAGAATAAATTAGCCAGTGGTTTGCTGATTTATGTTCTAGACAATCACAAAACAATAACTTAAGCCTGTTTTATAGTGTTTACTGATTTCTGTGGTGTAAATACTCTCACCATGGTGATTTCAAGCTGCTGTTGCTGCTGCTAAGTCGCTTCAGTCATGTCCGACTCTGTGCGACCCCAGAGACGGCAGCCCACCAGCTCCCCCATCCCTGGGATTCTGCAGGCAAGAACACTGGAGTGGGTTGCCATTTCCTTCTCCAATGCATGAAAGTGAAAAGTGAAAGTGAATTCGCTCAGTCGTGTCTGACTCTTAGCAACCCCATGGACTGCAGCCTACCAGGCTCCTCCATCTATGGGATTTTCCAGGCAAGAGTACTGGAGTGGGGTGCCATTGCTGTCTCCTGATTTCAAGCTACCCATGTGTTATTGCTGGAGACAGAGATGAAGGGAGAAGCACAGCAGCTTACCGATATGTAATATTTGGGCCATACAGACACAGGAGTTCTAAATAAGCTCAAGAGCAAAAGGAAGAATAAAATGTAATAAAATAATTCAGAAGTACTACATAAAAAGATTATACTAGCCAAGTTTAATTCTTGGTAAAGGCAACACAATTGACAATCACCTCATGTAAGCTCGAAAAAAAAGAGAGAAGTTATCTAAAAATCAATGTCTGGAATGAATCAAGAGACATGCTTATAGATATAATAAATATATTAAGAGATCATTAGTCAAAATCATGAACAACTTTATGCAAATAAATATGAAGAATTAGATATGATGTACAAGTTTTGAGAAAGCACAACAAGATGATACCAAAACAAACTAAAACTCTGAATTGTCCCATAAATACTAAATGAATTGAATCTGAAGAAAACAACAGCAGAAACAACTTCCACATTCTGATGATCTCACCAACCAGTTCTACAAAACTTGAAAGAAGAAAAAGATAGCAATGTTATATACAAGGCAGAAAGTATAAAAAACAGCAATCACTTCTCAGCTCATTTTGTGAAATTTAGATATTATAAGGAATGAAATATATAGGGTAATATTTCACATTAACATAGAAGGAAAAATCATAAATAAAACACTGACAAAATCAATCCAGTAATATATTTTAAAAGGATAATATATCACAAGCAAGTCAAAACTACTGTAAAAATGAAGTGGTTCAACACTTGAAAATTGATGTATTTAATAGAATTAACATACTAAGTTAAAATAAACTTACATTTCCTATAGATGCAGAAAAAGTATAAAAAAGAAATATCTAAGGATGCGGAGAAAAGGGAGACCTTGTGTACTATTGGTGGGAATAAAATTGGTAGAGCCACCATGGAAAGCAATATGGTGGTTCCTCAAAATATTAAAAATTAAACTACCGTATTATCCGACAATCTTACTTCTGAGTATACATCTTAAGTAAAGGAAGTCACTATCTTGAAGAGGTATCTGAACCTTCATGTTCATTCAGCACTATGCACATTAGCCAAAGCTTGGAAACAACCTAAGTATCCATCTACAGGTGAATGAATAAAGAAAATGTGAGATATGTAGTGGAATATTATTCAGTCATAAAAAAGAATGAAAACCTGGAATCTTGACAATATGAGTGGACCCTGAGGGCAGTATGCTAAGTGATATAAGTCAAAACAGATAGATGAACACTGAATGTTTTCACTTACATGTGGAATCTAAAAAAGTTAAACTCATAGAAACAGAGTAGATTGGTGGTTGCCAGTGGTTAGAGAGTAGGGGAAATGGACAATGCTTGTCAAAGGCTACAGGCTTCTTGTTAAAAGAAGAAAAATTTCTCGGGTTCTAATACACAGCCTTGTGATTATATTTAACAATACTCTATCACATACTCTTGGTTGTAAGGTAGTAAATCTTAAATGACCTCACACCACACACACACACACACACACACACACACAGAGATTGTAACTGTGTGATAAAATGGAGGTGTTAACTGACCTCATGGTAGTAATCACTTCACAGTACATACATGAATGAAATCATCAGGCTGTGCCACTTAAGCTTGCACAATTAATCCAGTCAGAATATCTTATATTTTAATTTTTTTTAATTATTAAAATATGATAGCACATTTATAGTAGACTTGGAAAATACGGAAGAAGGTTACATATAGTTTCACTATATATTACAATTACTTTCTTTAAGTAGATAAATTAAGATTTTTCAGTTGGCATTTCAATATCAAAGTCTCAAAAATTAAAGAATGAATATATAGAGAAGTAGAAGTATATTATAGATCTGAAAAGCACTGTGAACCAATTCAATATAATGAAGATTTATAAAATTTTCACACAACAGTAGGATACAAATTCTATTCAAGTTCACATAGACTGTAAAGTCAGAGACACTGGAACATGCCTAGGGACATAAAGCAACATGCAAAAATTTCATGGTCTAAGGTTTTGAAATCATACAGAGTCTGTTCTCTTATTGTTGTAGATTATGTTAGAAATCAATATCAAAATGTATTTGAAAATAACCCATATATTCTCAAGTGCGATATGACATATATCAAGAAAGATCTTCGACTTATCCATCTAAAGCCACAATGAAGTTAGACTGAAAAAAACAATGGATGATTGCAGAGAAGACAGAATATCTTTTAAAAGCCTACAAAATCCACCTCACTTAGTGATGAAATGTTGAAAGTTTCCCCTCTGAAACAAGAAAAAGACCAGGCTATCCAAGTACAGCCTTTAACGATTCAGAGAACATAGATATGAATGTTCACTACAGTAACAGTTTCAATATGGCAGGACTGCAAACTACTGAAATGTCCATTAGAAATAGAAGGTATTGGGCTTCTCTGATGGCTCAGTGGAAAAGAGTCCAACTGCCAGTGCAGGAAACCTGGGTTCAGTCATTAATCCCACATGCCACAGAGCAACTAAGCCCATGTGCCACAACTATTGAGCCTGTGCTCCAGAGCCCAGGAGCTGCAGCCACTGAGTCCAGGCGCCACAGCTACTGAGGCCCGTGCGCCCTAGATCCCATGCTGCATGCAAGAGAAGCCGCCGCAATGAGAAGCCATGCAACGCGGCTAGACAGTAGCCCCCACTTGCCACAACTAGAGAAAAGCTCAAACAGCAATGAAGACTCAACCCATATAAATATAAATCAATATAATTATAACAAAAAAAGAAATATAGGGCATATGCAGTTTTGGTGTGGTCATACATATTTAAATACTATTCAGTAATGGAAATCAATGAATGACAACTACACCACAACAAAAATGAATAGCAATATATAAAAATATATCAAAAGAAAGGTAGATTAAAAGCATATATATTTAGCGAGTGCAAGAGGGATAAAGTAGCAGTTCAGGATTTCCAGATACAAGTGTCTCCATATAAAATAGATAAGCAACAAGGACATAATGTATAGCACAGGGAACTCTATTCAATGTCTTTTAATAATAAACCATGATGGAAAAGAATATATATATACACACACACACACACACGTAGAATCGAATTACTTTGAGTACACTAGAAACTAACACAACATTATAAATCAACTGTACTTCAATAAAAAATTTTTTTAAAGGATAGGTATTTCTTATGTGTGCGTCTGTGTATGCATAGTTGCTTCAGTCGTGTTTGACTCTTTGCAACCCTATGGAGTGTAGCCCACCAGGCTCCTCTGCCATGGGATTCTCCAAGAAAGAATACTGGAGCAGGTTACTATGCCCTCCTCCAGGGGATCTTCCTGACCCAGGGATCCAACCTGCATCTCCTGTGGCTCCTGCCTTGCAAGCAGATCCCTTACTGCTGAGCCACTGAGAAAGCCCATTTATTATGTGTAATGTTTCACAAAAAGGCAAAATTAAGGTGCTAAAAGTCAAATATTGGTTAGATTTGCTGAGGTGGAAGATGGTAGTGAGAAAGTAGAGGCTTCAGGTTCCTGCAATATCACATCACGTGACCAAAGTTGCAGTTACTCACTCTTTTGTGATGCAATAATTTACAGATCAAAACATTTATATTTTGTGCAATTCTATTTTTTTGTGCTGTATTCCATGGAAAAGTTAATAAAGATATTCATATAAATAGACTCCCAGGAAAATACATAAAGAATAGATTCTTTGGTGATTTTCTGACCACTATCAACCATAAAATGCCATTTAAAGTATAAATTGGGAACAGATATGTTTGTAAACAAAGATGTGCTGCTGAAATAACTTATGGCTTGAAGAAGGAAGCATTAAAATTAGAACTTATTTTGAACTAATTTTCATTCCATTCCAAAGAAAGGCAATGCAAAAGAATGCTCAAACTAGCGCACAATTGCACTCATCTTACATGCCAGTAAAGTAATGCTCAAAATTCTTCAAGTCAGACTTCAGCAATACGTGAACCGTGAACTCCCTGATGTTCAAGCTGGTTTTAGAAAAGGCAGAGGGACCAAAGATCAAATTGCCAACATCCGCTGGATCATGGAAAAAGCAAGAGTTCCAGAAAAACATCTATTTCTGCTTTATTGACTATGCCAAAGCCTTTGACTGTGTGGATCACAATAAACTGTGGAAAATTCTGAAAGAGATGGGAATACCAGACCACCTGACCTGCCTCTTGAGAAATCTGTATGCAGGTCAGGAAGCAACAAAACATCTATTTCTGCTTTATAGACTATGCCAAAGCCTTTGACTGTGTGGATCACAATAAACTGTGGAAAATTCTGAAAGAGATGGGAATACCAGACCACCTGACCTGCCTCTTGAGAAATCTGTATGCAGGTCAGGAAGCAACAGTTAGAACTGGACATGGAACAACAGACTGGTTCCAAATAGGAAAAGGAGTACATCAAGCCTGTATATTGTCACCCTGCTTATTTAACTTATATGCAGAGTACATCATGAGAAATGCTGGAATGGAAGAAGCACAAACTGGAATCAAGTTTTCCAGGAGAAAAATCACTAACCTCAGAAATGCAGATAACACACCTTTATGGCAGAAAGTGAAGAGGAACTAAAAAGCCTCTTGATGAAAGTGAAAGAGGAGAGTGAAAAAGTTGGCTTAAAGTTCAACATTCAGAAAACGAAGATCATGGCATCTGGATCTGGTCCTGTCACTTCATGGGAAATAGATGGGGAAACAGTGGAAACAGTGTCAGACTTTATATTTCTGGGCTCCAAAATCACTGCAGATGGTGACTGCAGCCATGAAATTAAAAGGTGCTTACTCCTTGGAAGAAAAGTTATGACCAACCTAGATAGCATATTCAAAAGCAGAGACATTACTTTGCCAAAAAAGGTCCATCTAGTCAAGGCTATGGTCCAGTGGTCATGTATGGATGTGAGAGTTGGACTGTGAAGAAGGCTGAGCGCTGAAGAATTGATGCTTTTGAAGTGTGGTGTTGGAGAAGACTCTTGAGAGTCCCTTGGACTGCAAGGAGATCCAACCAGTCCATTCTGAAGGAGATCAGCCTTGTGACTTTTTTGGAGGGAATGATGTTACAGCTGAAACTCCAGTACTTTGGCCACCTTATGGGAAGAGTTGACTCATTGGAAAAGACCCTGATGCTGGGAGGGATTCAGGGCGGGAGGAGAAAGGGATGACAGGATGAGATGGCTGGATGGCATCACGGACTCAATGGACGTGAGTCTGAGTGAACTCCAGGAATTGGTGATGGACGGGGAGGCCTGGCGTGCTGCAATTCATGGGGTCGCTATGGGTCTGACATGACTGAGTGACTAAACTGAACTGAACTGATGATTTTGATCCAAAAGAATGATTAATATGCATTTAATACATACATAATCTATATTATAACTCATCTTCCCTTTCACATGCTGAGAAATATGAGGAAAAATTGCTAAATAACCTTTCTTTCCCTACAGAAATTTTACAATGCTATTCTGTTTAAGTACACCAGTTTATCTGGACTCAGGTAAGATGATACCTCACTTCCACTTGAAAGGTGGTGTTGTAGTCTATGGGCATTGGAAAATAATTTCCAGACCAAGGCAGAATGAGAAGAAAATAGAGTTTATTAGAGTGGGAAACACTGTTAGAACAGCAGGCAGACTCAGGGATAGCTGATCCCTTTCATGGTCTTCTGCTGCTGTTGCTAAGTCACTTTAGTTGTGTCCGACCCTGTGACCCCATAGACAGCAGCCCACCAGGTTCCCCTGTCCCTGGGATTCCAGGAAAGAACACTGGAATTGGTTTTCATGGATTAGTAGCCAATTTTTACAGCCTCGGGTCAAAGAAAATTCCTGTCAGGAGAGTGGCATTAGCTCATTGGTTAGGATGTTATATGGTGGGTAATAGAGTGGGTATTTTTACCTAATATGGGGTCAGGAAGATGGCAGGTTTGGGTCAGGGGGCTCATATAATGGTTGCTATGGGGCTTGGTCAGTTCCTGAGATGACCTTGGTACAGGGCTCCAAATATGTGGCCTTGGTACAAGGCTCCACACCTGTGACCTTCGTACAGGGCTCCACAGGTGGAACAGAATCTGTGAAGCAAAATCAACCAGAAAAAAAACTCAGCTGAGACAGAAGTTTATGACTGGGTTGATGCAGATCATATATTCTGGAGGTGTGAGTCTTTAATAATCCCTCTACACTAAATTACTCTTTCTGAACATCCTCAAGTAAAAATACATTTAATTAATTTCTGTCTTTCTTTTTCAGTCCTATGCAAATTAATGAGACTTCTCTATCTCTTAACAAGGTGTTAGGACTATTAAATTCATGAAATTAAGAAAAAACACAAAAATTTGCTGTTTGTCCCATAAACTTTAATCGGATGATTAAATCCTTGGCTCTCGGTCTTCAACGTCATATCCATGTCACGACTCCTAGGTTTAGGGGGCCTTCTTAAAAGCTATAGTCCTAGAGTTCTATTTCAATGTCCTCTTATTTTGCACATGTTATGTCTGTAGTAAACACCATCTAAAAATGACACTTAGCATGGTCAAATGTCATTTTTGTACAGCTTTGTTTCACACCAAGCATGTTCAAGTAGGATCCACATTTCACTGATGCAGCCTTACTCCAAACCACCCCCTTCTCTCACTTAGGGTGATGCAACATCTCCAAACTGATCTTGCTTCCATATTTCCCTGACTATGGTCCATGCCTCAGATGGTAGCCATGGTGATCATTTTGAAATATAAATCATCTGTCTGCACTAAGCCCTCTAGTGGTTTCTTATTTCTTTTTAACCATTAAAAAAAATTTAAGTGTAGTTAATTTACAATGTTGTGTTAGTTTCAGGTATATAGCCAAGTGATTCAGTTTTATATGTGAATAATTTTTTCTGATTCTTTTCCATTATGAACTATCACAGGATATTGGATACTGAATATAGTTCCCTGTGCTATACAGTAGACCCTTGCTGTTTATCTATTTTATATATAGTAGTATGTATATGTTGTGGCTTCTTACTTGAATAAAATTGAAACTTGAAGCCTCCCTATAAATACCTAGAAAGCCTGGCACCTCCCTGACTCTCCAGCTTCTCCTAAAACTCTCTCCTCCCTTCAAGACACTTTAGTTACTCTGTCCTTGCTGTCCTTCAGAGACATCAAGCTTATTCTAACATAGGGCCTTTGCATTAGCTGCGTTTCCACTCTGGAATGCCACTTTCCCAAATCTATGAATGGCTGCCTGATGCTCATCATCATTTAGTTCTCATCTTGAGTGTCACCCTTCAAGGAAGTTTTCCCTGAACACTCCATAAAAAGCAGACTTTCTATTTCAAGCGTACACTCCTAATTTTGTTTTTTTCAAAACTATCTAAAATTAATTGTTTTCATGTTTGTCTTCTTTCCTCACTCACTGGTACGTCAGATCTATGACAGCAAGGAACTCATGGGGATATTGAGCATCATATCCCCAGTATCTAGAATTGTAAGCATTCATGAAATCTTTGCTGAAAGAACATATAATCAATTCAGTTCAGTCGCTCAGTCATGTCTGACTCTTTGCGACCCCATGAATCGCAGCACCCCAGGCTTCCCTGTCCATCACCAACTCCCGGAGTTCACTCAGACTCACATCCATTGAGTCTGTGATGCCATCCAGCCATCTAATCCTCGGTCGTCCCCTTCTCCTCCTGCCCCCAATCCCTCCCAGCATCAGGGTCTTTTCCAATGAGTCAACTCTTCGCATGAGGTGGCCAAAGTACTGGAGTTTCAGTTTTAGCATCATTCCTTCCAAAGAAATCCCAGGGTTGATCTCCTTCAGAATGGACTGGTTGGATCTCCTTGCAGTCCAAGGGACTCTCAAGAGTCTTCTCCAACACCACAGTTCAAAAGCATCAGTTCTTCAGCACTCAGCCTTCTTCACAGTCGAACTCTCACANGGGATTGGGGGCAGAAGGAGAAGGGGACGACCGAGGATGAGATGGCTGGATGGCATCACGGACTCGATGGACATGAGTCTGAGTGAACTCCGGGAGGTGGAGATGGACAGGGAGGCCTGGCGTGCTGCGATTCATGGGGTTGCAAAGAGTCGGACATGACTGAACAACTGAACTGAACTGAAGTGAACTGATGGAAAAATTGGAGACCATTGCCCACTCTAATTATGAAATCTCTACTCTTGAGATGGTTAGATTACCCAGGAAGAACGTCTTGCATCCATGGGGAAAGGGAAAGGTGCCAGCACTCTGTCTCACAAATTGGGCATGAGATTGAGGATTGACCTTTTATGTACAGTACATTTTCTACTTAAATCCTTGGGTTGGGTTTGGATGCCGGCTTTCACCTGATCCCGAGGTCCCACATCCATAAGTCTGCTGATTGACTCCCTCCAAATTGTAAGTCTCTCTGCAAACTCCCTAGTGTTTGGAGAAAGCAATTTGTCCAGGCTACAGTTTGTTGAGAGGGGCTCTGGTGTCTAAATATTTCTTAACTAACCTAAGAGCAATCATGCGATTTACAGGCCACTGCCAATCTCACAGACAGTTGGAAGGTCTAGTGAGGGGGGTTAAGAATGTTGCTTGGGGTTTTCCTCATTGCTGGGCTCTAAATCTGCCAAGTCAGACAGTACTCATCTGTCTGCTTTCTGCCTTCTAATACTTTATAATTATTATTGTCTCATTGCCCATCCTTTTCTTCCTTGTGGGGTTAGGACTCTAAGAAAAAAGATCTGGCCAGGCCAGAGGGACAAGAAAGAGATGGAAGAAGAAAGAATGAGCAAGACAATGGATGAAGGGCATGAACAAAAGTGCTTCTGGGGAACTTGGAAGCAGGAACAAGGATGCAATGACGAGATGAAACAGCTCCTTACTGTTTTGGTCTGTTCATTAGTCAGATTCAAAGACGTGAGCATCCCATTAGATTTAATGTTTAGTCTTTCAAGAGTGTGCTGGACATCTTATGTGAGGGTCCCACCATGCTGCAAAGGAGGGTAGTGCCCCCAACGTGAAACAGAAGGCAGTAACCTAAAGAGGCAATAAGACGATGTGGGTGGCAAATACTAATGACATTTACTTCACTGAGCCCACCAGGGAAATTGGGTCCTCTATTGTTCACATTTATATCTCCCTGTTCTTTAATTTCACATCACTATTCCTAATTTGCAATGGAACAATGATATCTGTCTTATGAGGTTGGAAGTTCAAACTACATGGCCCATATTAGGCCAATCATTATTGAGTGAATGAATTATTAGTCACTTCATACATAGGGGCAGGGGAGAGGGGTGGGAGGTGAACAAACTATAGAGAGAAGGAGGAAGGACAAATAGCAGGGCACAGTGGATGACCAGAATGAAAAACTAAGGAGGGGGCGAAGAGGTAAGGAAAGACAGAAAAGGGGAAACTGAAAGACAGTGCAGGTAGGAGAGAGAGAAACAGGAGAGGAGAGATGAGAGGGAGATGATGAATGCTTAAGCCCAGATTCAGCCACAGGGATCCTTGACCAGCCAGCATGATGTGGAGAATGATATCTGTATTCACGTGCATGAGCATCTGTATGCGTGAATGCAGGCATGCAGCTTTGCATTTTCTGTGTAATAATAGTTGCAGGGATCAACATGCCTGTGGAAATTGAAATTGCTTTGTTCATACTTAAAGAATTTGCTCAAATCTCTACTCCAAAGAGCCTTCATGTCAAGAAAACCTTTACTTTCTGCCAACAGTTCAATGCATCATTCAGCTTCAGTTTCCATGGTAACCAAGGCAGTGTTTCCTGTCATGTCTAGGGACTAAACATGAGACAAAGAGAAAGGCAGAGAAATGTGTGCACTCTCTCTTCTGCTGAGGTACACAAGCTACTATTTAGGGATTTAAAAAGCACATGATATTTAATCTACCTTGCCCTGTGCCCACTTGCTGGAGGAAGAAGATAGAAACTGTAGAGTAGCCCAATATGAATGTAGAATTTCTACCTCTCCACAATGTACTCACATAGTTGGAAGATGTAGACACTCTTGGCCTTTAGCCAACTTACCAGCAATTTTTTCTTACCTCCAAACCATGCCTATGGATTCTAAGACTCCTGGGATGCAACGCACTTCCCCTCTTTTCACTTTGTAGCCTCTATCTCATGGTATGGGATTCCAATAGCCTCAATTCTGTAGCACAGACCTCGGTTCTAGTCAGAGTTCAGAAGTACTACTCCCAGAAAAGTTCCATGACCCCTATAGGGAAGTCACTCGGGACAGATGACTCCCTCCTCTCCTCTTTGTTCTGGGAGACTGCTAACCGGACCATGAGGCCAGTTGATAGGGATCCCACATCCTGTCCCAGCCCTGTTCTAACAGGCCCTTGAGGAGACTCGGAGGACAGAGGTCTCTGCCAGCCTCCTGAATTTGGAAAGCAGCAGAACTAAGCAAGCATCTCTTCCCTTCCCACTTACCCCAAGTACCCTATTACCTCTTTCACATTTTCTCTTCATTTCAGAGACTGGACAACCAGAGTCCCAGGAAAGATGTGAGATGTCTCAGGGCACCAGTTTGGGAAGAAAGACAGCACAAAATCTGGGGTATGTCCCCATCTAACCCTCCCTTGTCTCACAGTGTTGTAGGACGTCTCTAGAAATCCATTTATATAGTGTAACTATCCTTTCCAGGGTCCCAGGTGCCCACCAGTTCCTGTGTTTTGCAACAGCTCAGTCCAATATATCTAATGCATCTTATTTTCATTCCAAATGAAAGACCCATACTGCACAGAACACAAAGACCTGCCCATGCTCCTGACCTCAGGATATTTTTCAGATGTCCATTTATTTTTGGAAAGGCAGTTTGCCTCATACTCACTCTCAGAGAGTAAGACATCCTGGAATGCGAGGTCAAGTGGGCCTTAGGAAGCATCACTACAAACAAAGCTAATCATTCCAAATGAAAGACCCATACTGCACAGAACACAAAGACCTGCCCATGCTCCTGACCTCAGGATATTTTTCAGATGTCCATTTATTTTTGGAAAGGCAGTTTGCCTCATACTCACTCTCAGAGAGTAAGACATCCTGGAATGCGAGGTCAAGTGGGCCTTAGGAAGCATCACTACAAACAAAGCTAATGGAGGTGATGGAATTCCACTTGAGCTATTTCAAGTCCTAAAAGATGATGCTGTGAAAGTGCTGCACTCAATATGCCAGCAAATTTGGAAAACTCAGCAGTGGCCACAAGACTGGAAAATGTCAGTTTTCATTCCAATCCCAAAGAAAGGCAATGCCAAAGAATGCTCAAACTATTGCACAATTGCACTCATCTCACACGCTAGTAAAGTAATGCTCAAAATTCTCCAAGCTAGACTTCAACAATACATGAACCATGAACTTCCAGATGTTCAAGCTGGGTTTAGAAAAGGCAGAGGAACTAGAGATCAAATTGCCAAAATCCGTTGGATCATTGAAAAAGCATGAGAGTTCCAGAAAAACATTTATTTCTGCTTCATCGACTACACCAAGGCCTTCGACTGTGTGAATCACAACAAACTATGGAAAATTTTTAAAGAGATGGACATAGCAGACCACCAGACCTGCCTCTTGGGAAATCTGTATACAGATCAGGAAACAACAGTTAGAACTGGATATGAAACAACAGACTGGTTCCAAATCGAGAAAGGAGTATGTCAAGGCTTATATATTGTCACCCTGCTTATTTAGCTTATATGCAGAGTACATCATGAGAAATGCTGGGCTGGAAGAAACACAAGCTGGAATCAGATTGCTGGGAGAAATATCAATAACTTCAGATATTCAGATGACACCATCCTTATGGCAGAAAGTGAAGAAGAACTAAAGAGCCTCTTGATGAAAGTGAAAGAGGAGAGTGAAAAGTTGGCTTAAAGCTCAACACTCAGAAAACTAAGATCATGGCATCTGGTCCTGTCACTTCATGGCAAATAGATGGGGGAACAATGACAGACTTTATCTTTTTGGGCTGCAAAATCACTGCAGATGGTGACTTCAGCCATGAAATTAAAAGACACTTTCTCCTTGGAGGAAAAATTATGACCAACCTAGACAGCATATTGAAAAGCAGAGACATTACTTTGCCAACAAAGGTCCATCTAGTCAAAGCTATGGTTTTTCCAGTAGTTATGTATGGATGTGAGAGGTGGACTATAAAGAAAGCTGAGTGCCGAAGAATTGATGCTTTTGAACTGTGGTGTTGGAGGAGACTCTGGAGAGTCCCTTGGACTGCAAGGAGATCCAACCAATCCATCCTAAAGGAAATCAGTCCTAAATGTTCATTGGAAGGACTGATGCTGAAGCTGAAACTCCAATCCTTTGGCCACCTGATGCAAAGAACTGACTCATTGGAAAAGATCTTGATGCTGGGAAAGATTGAACACTGGAGGGAAATGGGGCGACAGAAGATGAGATGGTTGGATGACATCACCAACTCAATGGACATGAGTTTGAGTAAACTCTGGGAGTTGGTGATGGACAGGGAGACCTGGCGTGCTGCAGTCCATGGGTTCACAAAGAGTTGGACATGACTGAGTGACTGAACTGACTGACTGACTGAAAGGGATAAATCTTACAAGAAGATATAATAATTGTAAATACATATGCTCCCCAAATAGAAGGATATATATACACAAAGCAAATATAAAAGCAAAACATAAAGGGAGAAATGAATAGTAATATAATGGTAGAGGACTTTAACACCACACTAACATCAATGGATAGGTCATCCAGACTGAAAAGTGATAAGGAAACACTTCCCTTAAATGACACATATACCAAATAGATTACTAGATATATACAGAATATTTCATCTGAAAATAGCAGAATATACATTCTCTTCAGGTGAATACAGAACATTCTCTAGAATAGATAACATACTAGGTACAAAGCAAGTTTCAATAAATTTAATAAGATTGACATCATATCAAGCACCTTTTCTGACCACAGTGGTGTGAGACTAAAAATCAACTACAAGGGAAAAAAACTGCAAAATCCACAAGTGTGTGGATGTAAAACAATATTCCACTAAACAAAAAATGGGCCACTGAAGAAAATAAACGAAAAAATATATACCTCAAGACGAATGAAAACAGAAACAAAGCAATTCAAAACCTATGGGATGCAACACAAGCAGTCCTAAAGGGAAAATTTGGAACAATGCAAGGCTACCTCAGAAAGTAAGAAAAATCTCAAATAAATTATCTAAGAGCCAATTTGAAGGAACTAGTAAAAAGAAGAACAAACAAAACTCAAAGAGGGAAAGATGTAATAATGATCAGATCAGAAATAAATCAAATAGAGACTAAAAAATTATAAAGACAAATGAAATGAAGAGCAGGTTCTTTGAAAAGATAACAAAACTTATAAAATTTATCCAGATTCACCAAGAAAAAAGGGAGAGTGCCCAAATCAATAAAATCAGAAACAACATAGGGAAAGTAAGAAGTGACACCACAGTAATACAAAAGATCATAAGAAACTACTGCAGTCATATTCCTATAAAATAGACAAACTGGGAGAAATGGATAAATTCTTTAAAAAATACAATCTCCCAAGACTGAATCAAGAATAAATAGAAAACATGAGCAATCAAATTGTCAGTAATAAACAAACTCCCAACAAACTAAATCCATGATTAGATAGCTCCACAGGTGATTTCTATAAAACAAATAAAGATCAGTTAATACTGATCCTTCTCAAACTGTTCCAAAAAATTGAAGAGTAAGGAATGCTTCCAAACTCATTTTATGACGTTAGCATCATCTTGATACCAAAACCAAAATCATCAGAAAAAAAACAATTACAGGCCAATATCCCTGATGAACATAGATGAAAACATCCTCAACAAAATATTAGCAAACCAAATGCAATATATTAAACATATCATACATGTGATCAAATGGGATTTATCCCAGGGACGCAAGGATGGTTCAAAATATCTGCAAATCAGGCAATGCGATATACACACTAACAAACTAAAGATTATAAATCATATGATCATTTCAGTAGATGCAGAAAAATTGACAAAATTCAAAATCCATTTAGGATAAAAACTCTCAACAAAGTGGGTATAAAGGGAACATATTTCAGTTGTATATGACAAACTTATAGCCAACATCATACTCAACAGTGAAAAGCTGAAAGCATGTCCTCTAAGATCAGGAACAAGACAAAGGTGCTCACTCACCATTTTTATTCAATATAGTCTTTAATGTCCTAGCCAAAGTAGTTAAGGAAGAGATGACATGAAACTATATGTAAAAATTCTTGAACACACTAACAAAAAAATATTAGAATTAATAAATGAATTCAGTAAAATTGTAAAATATAAAATTGAAATATAGAAATCTGTTATGTTTCTATACAGTAACAATGAACAAGAAAGAAAAATTAAGAAATCAATTCCAATTATAAGCACATCAAAAAGAATATAAGATCTAGAAATAAATCTAATCAAAGAGTAAAATACCTGTACTCTGAAAACAATAAGGCATTGATGAAAGAAATTAAAGATGGTACAAGGAAATGGAAAGACATATCATGCTTATGGACTGGAAGAATTAAAATAGTTAAAATGACCATACCCCCCCTCAAGGCAATATATATATTCAGTGCAATCTGTATCAAAATAACAATACTATTTTTCACAGAACTAGAACAAATAATTCTAAAACTTGCATGGAAACACAAAAGACCATAAATAGTCAAAGTAATCTTGAGAAAGATGAGCAAAGCTAGAGGTATCTTACTGGCTAATTTCAAACTATACTACAAAGTAACAGTAATCAAAACAGTATGGTACTAGCATAAAAACAACTTGTGGATCAATGGAACAGAATAGGGACCCCAGAGATAAATCTATGTACTTATGATCAACTAATCTACAACAAAGGAAGCAAGTATAAACAACGAGGAAAAGACAGCATCTTCAATAAATGGTGTTGAGAAATCTGGACAAATACATGCAAAAAAAAATCAAACTGCACTACTTTTTCATATCATTTGCAAAAATAACTCAAAATTGACCAAGAAGTTAAATGTAACACCTGAAACCATAAAACTTCTAGAAGAAAACATAGGGAGTTCATTTTTTGACATTCATCCCAGCAATATTTTTTGGATCTGTCTTTTCAGGTAAGGGAAACAAAAATAAACAAATGGGACTACAGCAAACTAAAAAGCTTTTGCACAGTGAAGGAAATTATCAACAAATAGATAAGGCAGTCAACTGAATGGGAGAAGATATTTGCAAACCACATATCTGATAAGGGGTTAATATTCAAAATATATACAGAACTCAAACAACTTAATATAAAAAAACAACTTAATTTAAACATGGGCAGAAGATCTGAATAGACATTTTCCAAAAAAAAAGACATAAAGATGCCCAACAAACACACCAAAAAGGCTGAATATCACTAATCATTGCAGAAATGAAAACATAAGACCACAATGAGATACCACTTCACACCTATTAGAATGACTATTATCAAAAAGACAACAAATAACAAGTGTTGGCAAGGATGTGGAGAAAAGGGATGTCTCCTGCACCATTGGCAAGAATGTAAATTGATACAGCCACTAGAAAACATTTCAGAGGTTCATCAAAACATTAAAAGTAGAATTGCCATAAGATCTATCAATTTTCTTCTGGGCACTTATCTGAAGGAAAAAGAAATTACTCATTAGAAAAGATATATGCACATCAATGTTCACTGTAGCATTATTTACAGTAGCTAAGATATGGGAAGCCCAAAAAGCAAAGACATCACTTTGCCAACAAAGGTCTGTATATTCAAGGCTATGGTCTTTCCAGTAGTCATGTAGAGATGTGAGATTGGACCATAAAGAAGGTTGAGCACTGAAGAATTGATGCTTTCGAACTGTGGTGCTAGAGAAGACTCTTGTGGGTCCCTTAGACTACAAGGAGATCAAATCAGTCAATCTTAAAAGGAAATAAACCCTGAATATTCATTGAAAGTACTGTCGCTGAAGCTGAAGCTCCAATACTTTGGCCACATGATACAGAGAGCTGATTCATTGGAAAAGACCCTGATTCTGGGAAAGGTTGAAGGCAGAAGGAGGAGAATGCAACAGAGGATTGGATGGTTGGATGGCATCACCGGTTCAATGGACATGAACCTGGGCAAACTGTGGGAGATGGTGAGAGACAGGGAAGCCTGGTAATGCTGCAGTCCATGGAGTCACAAAGAGTCAGATATGACTTGGTGACTGAACAACAACAGCAAGATAGGGGGGAAACCCAAGTCTCCATTAATAGATGAATGGTTAAAGAAGATGTGGTTAAAGAAAATACACATTATTCAGGTATAATAATAATAATTAAATCTTGCCATTTGCAACAACATGGATAGATCTAACAAAAAACATGTTACAACAACATGAATGGATCTGGAGGATATTACTAAGTACAATAAGTCAGATATAGAAAAACAAATATTGCAGATCATTCATGATCTGAAAAACAAAAGAGAAAAAACAAGCTCGTAGATAAAGAGGAAAAAAGATGGTTGCCAGATGGGAGGGGATTGAGGGGTCACAAGGAGTATGTGAAGGGGATTAAGAGGTACAAACCTCCAGTTAGAAAATAAGTAGGTCATGGGAGTGTAATATATCACATATGGAATATTGTTAACAATATCAAAATAAGTTTTTTTGGAGACAGATAGTTAACTTGACTTTCATGGTGATCATTTCACAATGTGTGCAAATGTCAAGTCACTGTGTAGTGCACCTAAAACTAACATAGTATTTTACATCAATTATATTTGAACACAAGTTTTTAATTTAAAAATTCACTACAGCCCCCAAAAAGAAAACTAAGTGTTTTCCTGATTTATAATTTGGATATATACCACATCTATGAATTCTGAATAGCAATACTTTCTTTAGACTCAAGCACAAGAAGCCATAATCTGGCTCTGCATTTGCCTTGTCACTCACCATAGAATGAGGAATCTTGGGTGAAAGGGGATTGTCCACACAGAGTCCATGCTCCCCTTCTATGCCATGTTTCAGGTACCTGAAACCTTGAAATTTCTTGCCCAAATGATTATTCCAAGCCAGGCTTCAGAGCCTTTTTCCAAGTCTGTCTTCCTGAAGATAAACCATGATGTAACTATGTATGGCCCCAGGCCTGGGAGATGGTGCAGGGCAAGTATTAATATTAGAAGAGGTGACTGTGTTTATATCTTTGACCTGGAGGGCTAGAGTGTCTATGGTGTCTACATGCATGCACATAAGAACACTTGTGCTGAGAAAGAGAGTTTGAAATGGGGAGGTAAAAGGCATAGTTCAGGGATCTCTAATTTTCCTGATGTCCTATACCCTGCAAATATTAGGAGCAGACTTGTTGATTTATGTCAAAATTTTCTTTTATACCTACACATAAATGAATATAATTTCTGTGTAACCCATGCTCTCAGCAACTTCAATAAAAAGAAACAATATCTGTATCTTTTCCACACTATTCATCCTGTAAGTTCAATACTATATAGAGCATTCATTTTTATGGGTTAAATTTGTATTTGTAAATAGTTGCTTCTATTTAGAGCACAATTTATGTTAGCCGTATTTGTTGCTTCTAAAGGGTTTTCATGTCAAGATTTATGTTATTCATTTAATAGTAGACAAGGTCATTTGGCTCACTCAATCTCCATTGCATCCACTTTTTAGTGTATCTTCTTACAAATTCTCTTGCAACCAGATTTCTCAATGAAAGTTATTTTTCCAATTAAATATATTCACACAATATTTAGAAGGAAAAAGTTGTTGGAGGCCATTTTACTGTATCTTTTTGTTGTCATCTGCTCAAAAGTAACGTGAATATGTTAGTGTCCAATCTCTAGTTTTGTGATGTCAGTGTCAAGAAGTTCTTGATAGTTTCACTGCAAGGGGACAGATTCTGGGAGCAATTTCTAGAAATTTATGCTACAGTACATTTCTCCAGGTTTTCCAATAATTTTGATAACTTCTAATTGTCATAGTAAATCCCCTTCTGCAAAGCTGGTTGGGAAAACAAAATTTTAATGTCAGCTGTCTGCTTCTTGCTGCATTTAGCAAAGTCCTGCAAGAAAAATTAACTGTTAAAAAGTGGCTATTGTAATAAAGTGGCAGCCTTAGCAAAAGACAATTCTGTGGCCCTAAAATTTTCTTAAGTACCACCTATAACATCATCTCTGTAAGACAATAAGCATCAATCCAGAGGCAAAATTCAGACAGGCTTCCCAGCCAAGTCTATCATTTTCAAATAGCCTCAATTTATCCTCTACTAAGAGGAGGGAGTAAAATGGGCAAAGCACAAAAACCAGTAAATAAAAATTGGAATTTTTCAGCACTAAAATCATGACTAGGAGAAACACATACAGAAGAGTGGACTGTGGATCTTCAAAAATCTACTCCTCTATAAAAAACAGTGTTTGTGCCAAAAATTGCCACAATCAACTTCCCCAAAACTCTAGAAATGAACCAAAGGCATGCAAAAATCTGAGGAGGGTTTATGCAAGTAACATGGTCAAATCTCATTAAAAGTGGATTAAAATATAAATTTGATTAAAATTATATGAAAAAACCATCAGCAAACATCAAACTTAATGAGGAAAGAGTGAATTCTTTTCTCTTAAGATCAGGAACAAGACACGCATGCCCATTCTTGCCACCTCTGTTCAAAATTGTAATAGAGGTTCTAGCCAGGGCAAACAGGCAATACAATTAAATGTATCCAGATTGGAAAGGAAGAGGCATAACTATTCACAGATGATATGGTCTTGTACATAGAAAATGTTGGGGGAGAAGTCAAGACGGAAGAATAGGAGGGCATGGAATTTATCTCTCCTCATAAGTGCATCAAGAATACATCTACAAAAGAAACAGTTCTCACAGACACCTGCTGAACATTAGTGGAAGACTTTGGACACCTAAAAAAACAAGAAAACTACCCTCACAACAAGGTAGGACAAAAGAAAGGAAAGGGGAATCAAAAAGGATCCGCAACCCTAATGGGAAGCTGAAGGTGAGAAGAGTTTCCCATCCTCAGAAAAATCCCCTCACAGTGGGGAAATCAGCTGGGACAGAAAGAGATCTTCATGGGATTCAAGGAGAATGCAGCAGATAGTCTGTGGAAGGCAGGGCAAAGTAAGAACTGTGTGCATGGCCCACGCTGCAGCCCTGCAAGCCCTAGCTTGAGTTGTGTGTCTCTTGTTGCCGAGTGAGGGCTGGTGCTGAAAAGTGGGGTTTGCAGTGCAGACCCAGAGAGGGGACAGCTGTTAGCTGTGAAAAGACAGCCTGAGGGAATAAGAATAAAGAGCTCCACTACTAGGAAAGTTTGCAGAAAAAGCCCAGGACATCACAGAAGCAAAGCTTCACTGATGAGTGGTGCACAGGGGATAGGGCTGCAATTGTAACTCCCATCGCCTTCCACTGGCTTTGACCTCTCTGGGCACTGGGAGGGGCGCCCATCTGAGCAGCCTTGCCTGTCTCTCAAGCCAAAGCCTCCTCTTCCCATGGCAGCTCCAGGGTCCTGAGCACCACCCATCCCACATCCTCCTCATGAATCAGCTCTGAGCATCCCTGCCTAAGATGAGAATCTGCCAATGCAGGTGGGTGCTGAGTGGTAAAGTGTGGGATTAAGAAAACAGATTCAGGGAGAGGACTGCTGTCACCTGTACAAACTTAACAGGAGGTATGGGAGTGAGGCAGAGAAGGTGATGGCACCCCACTCCACTACTCTTGCCTGGAAAATCCCATGGACAGAGGAGCCTGGTAGGCTGCGGTCCATGGGGTCACGAAGAGTCAGACATGACTGAGCGACTTCCCTTTCACTTTTCACTTTCCTGCATTGGAGAAGGAAATGGCAACCCACTCCAGTGTTCTTGCCTGGAGAATCCCAGGGATGAGGGAGCCTGGGGGCTGCCGTCTATGGGGTCACACAGAGTTAGATACGACTGAAGTGACTTAGCAGAGCAGATGGGAGTGAGGGGACTCCAAGGCCAGGAATTTCCCTGGAGGAAGCATGGTCTGCCTAGGAAATGAGATGCTATTGTTGAATGGTTCACAAGGGACAGAGCCACCACTGCCTCCACATGCCAGCTCCTGCCTCTGCAGACACTGGGAAGGACTCCCACCAGAGTGAAGTCCCAGTCTGCTGTAACTCCCTGCAAGTCACTGCGACCACAGGCACTTGGTGAACACCCCATCTCTGGCCACCACATCACTCACTGGCCTGAGTAAGATATCCCAATAAGCTGATGCTTTTGACCCCTCTCACTTCGGTGGGGAACAGATGGCTGAGGGTGGCCCACATGTAGAGCTGGGGCCAAAATGAAAGTTGAGCCCTAAGGGCAGTGCAACTAAGTAAGAAGAATGGAAATCTCTCCATGCAGCTGAACAAGCTGTGGATTAAGTCTTTGCAATCAGCTAGGTATATTCTTTGTCTCTGGAATATCTGAATAGACAGCAGGTGTTCCCACAACTAAGACCAGTCTAGCTTTAGCAGCAATCAAGTTTGGGAGCAAGTACACATGGGAGTTTGGCCAAGTCAGAGTTTGATGAGCTGGCACCACAGTGCCCACAGCAGATCCAGAGACCTACCTAGAGGTACTGAGTGCCTCCTGGGGAAGCAGGGGTAGGCTGTGGCTCACTGTGGGAGCAAGGACACTGACAGAGGAGGCCCCAGGAAAATATTCTTATTACCTTTATTATTTTTTGTTTGCTTCATTTTGTTCAGTTGTTGGTATTGTTTTATTATTTGTTATTTGTGATTCTTATTTTTGTTAATATATTTTTTATGTTTCTATTTTACCTTAGTTTTTCCCATTTTGAGTTTTTTTTTTCTTGTTTTTGTTCTTTGGGTTTTTAAAAATCATTTTTATGTGTTTGTTTTACGTTTGCTTTTTTTAGTTTGCCTTCTGCTTTGTTTTTTTTGTTTGTTTGTTTGTTTGTTTTTCCTAGCTTAG
>SJXQ01006346.1:4458-17246 GCA_006408695.1 Aepyceros melampus | reverse complement strand
CTGAGGGGAGCAGGACCTCCTCAAAGTCATCCTTGCCCTCCATAAGCAATGTCAGGCTCCATTCTCCTTTAACAAACAACACAGACCCCATTTTCTGAGGCTGGAGACACAGAGCTTGGCTTCAGAAAATGGTTGTAGTGCTGTTTACTACTGGAGAAAATCACAGAACCACACGTTAGAGGCCACTGCGCTTTCATAGTCTTCTGTGTATTTCATAGTCTCCTGGTATCTCAATGCTGTACAGAATGCTTTCCTTGTGACTCCCTTCCTCCTTCAGTCCCTTTTGAAGGTTCCTAAGGTTTCATCTCTCTCTCTGAATTCTCTACCATACATCTGTCCCTTCTCTCTTGGCCAAAGCACATTTCCCATTCTCAGGTGAGATCCAAGCATGCAGAGAGGGGGAAGGAGTAGTGCCTCAGTGCTGGACAGGGTTGTGGGATCCTGTTGTCTTGGCAACATTCTTTTGCTCACCCTCAGTGGTGCACTCAGCTCAGGCAACACCCCAGCTGGAAGAAGAAAACTCTTCTCTCCTTCTCTCTCTCTTTCTGAGACCAGAGGAGAAACACTGGTGTTGGTTACCAGGGAAACTGAATCTTAATCCATCTGACTCAAGACAAGAAACCAATGAAGAAGTGGAAACTAAGACGCAGGATGTACTGTGGGAGGCCTCTCACAGACATGGAATATGATTCTCAATAAATGTGTTTGTCCCAAGGTCCTATGCATACACAGACACATGCAAACGTGTGTACTCACAAGCATGCTTTCCAGCCCAAAGCAGCACAGTGACTGTAACATAAGGTACAGAAAGGGGAGGCGGGGGTGCAGCAATGATGTGGAAGTGGAGGCAGAAATCAGGCCATGAAAGGCTGAAAGGCTGACTTTTATTTTTATAATTATTACCCACCCATTCTTTCAAGGCTTGTTTTGACATTTGCATTCCATTTAGATCCATTTGTGCAACTACTTACTTAGAACAAACAATGCTAAGTCACATTCACCTAAAAGAATATGCAGCCTCATTGAAGAAAAATAACCACAGTAGTGCATCACTGATACTGTGATAATGTTATCTTATGAATCAGCTCTGGATTTAAGCAGATGAACACCATCATGGGAGGTCAGTTGAATAAGCTGCCTTTCATTTAGAGAAACTTAGAACCAGACAGCACAGACTCTCTCTCCAGGGCTGGAAATTTACCTGTGATAAATCAAGTGGAGAAATAGATGGAGGTACAGTGGTACAGTACAAGAGGAGGTTTATCTTGCACATGAAAAACTGTCCCCTAAATTGAACTGTACTTTTAAATAAAACTTTAGATACTATTTTTCCCACTCTATGATTTATATTGAGTTAAAAAGCGCCACTCAAATGGCCATGTAGAACTACATCATTTGTGAATGTTCTAGTATTTTGGTGTTGGTCAGTGGGGAGAATCCCAGTGATCCAGCAACTAGAGATATGCATAAAAAGTATAGTTTCATCTGAAAGCTCTTGTTTATAAGCTTGTGATAAACATGTCCGCTGCTGCTGCTAAGTCGCTTCAGTCGTGTCCAACTCTGTGCAACCCCATAGGCAGCAGCCTATTAGGCTCCTCTGTCTCTGGGATTCTCCAGGCAAGAATACTGGAGTGGGTTGCCATTGCCTTCTCCAATGCATGAAAGTGAAAAGCAGAAGTGAAGTCGTTCAGTCGTGCCTGACTCTTAGCGACCCCATGGACTGCAGCCTACCAGGCTCCTCCATCCATGGGATTTTCCAGGCAAGAGTACTGGAGTGGAGTGCCATTGCCTTCTCTGGATAAACATGTCACAGAATGCCAAAAGAGGCAATCAATCCCAGAGGAGAAGACAGAGGACCAGAATTCTGAAATAGGAAGAAAGTTCCTTAAGAGCATCCCTTACCCTGCCTCACAGGATAATACTGAAGCTATTTAATGGGATGTGGACTGTAGTTCATGGCCTACTGAAGCTCTAGAAACATGTTTCTTGGGTGGAAAGATAGATTAAGTCATGATTTCCCGTGCATGGATGTTCAGGTGGACAGTGGATGGATGGATGGGCTGAGACAAGTTTACGTAGTTTCCATGGGGAGTCACTTTGCTGTTACAAAAGACTGCAATTTTCGCAATAGAAGGGAGCCTGAGATCTTTCAGAGCATGCCTTTTGACAGTGACAACCATTCTAAGGACAATAGAATCAGCAACTATTCAGACTGTCTTAAGCCAGTACTGACAATGTTGTAGAGGCATCTATGACATAATAAGCAAGCTGTACAGCTAAGTGGTCATACCTATGGGCTTCAGATTCAGAAAGAACAGCATATCACTATTTCTAAGTTGCACATTTGCATTTCATTTAGATCTATTTACAGTTACTTATTTAAAACAAACGAGGCTATGTCACCTTCACCTGAAAGTTTTTCCTGATTTTTTTATTGTGGTAAAATATATATAGTAAAATTTATCATTTTAAGCATGTTAATTGAACGATTTAGTGGCATTAAGTACACTCACATTATTGTGCAAAAATCACCACTATCCATCTCCAGAGTTTTTGTCATTCCAAACTCTGAATGCTTTCTTTGTAATTATTAATTTGTGGTTTGGTGAGAGATTTTAAATAGGAACCTGGACATTTTGGGTATTGTGGTATGAGACTCCAGATTTTTTAAATCTTGGACTTTAGTAGATTGCTGCCTCATTACTGCCAGCTTGGTGTGGATGTTTAGGTTCTTACCTTGGCTTTGCGGAGGTGGGCATAGACTACACATTCCTTTAAGTTTGGTGTATGTGTGTGTGTGTCTGTGGTGTTTGTCTGAAATACAACTGATAATTGTCAAGAAGTTTTCTGTCACTAAGGTGACTTTTTTCCCTTCTTCTTTGTCTTCCCAAGTACCCAGAACAGAATATACAAACCAAAAAGAAAACCCAAGGAACCCACCACAACCATATTCATCATTGGTTTCTGAGACTTCTAATCAGTTTGCTACTTTCTTCTCTTAAACTTTCAGAATCCTCCTAGGCATATTTTATATATAATTTGCAGCATTTTTAGTCATACTTAGAAAATAGGAAAAAATACATTGACTTCAAGAAGTGGAAGGTTTTGTCCTGAAAAAATTTAAAAACTTTTTAAAGTTTTTGAATTTTCCAAAATGGTTTGGAGGGGGAGATACTAACTAGGAGGAGGTGAATCAGACTTTGTGTCAGCAATTCTATTTTCCTGGATAGCCAAGTCAACACACCAACCAGCAATATGAAATCCTTTCTTGCCTGCTTAGAGTCAGGAAGAGCCCTAAATGCCAGGTGGCACAAGCTCAGCTTTTCCATTTCAGTGGACCCACTACCAAGTCATCTGGTGGAAACTTGCATCCCTTAAATAATAAAACCTAAGCAGAGCCCGCTATCATGAGGATTAGAATGAAATGTTTTGAGGGTGGTTCTACCAATTCCCTGCCTCTACCTTTTTTTTCTACTCGATTTTCCTTTCTGTGGGAGAGGTAGGCCTGTTTACTGTTCCCTGGATTAATTGATTATGATTTCATTTTGTCACCACTATTAGCTAATCATTTTTATCACTTTAATATTCTCCAATGTAAAATGTTAATTAATTGGAATCCAACTGCAAATAATGTCTCTTCATAATATAGTGTAAGGACCTTACAACAGTATATTCCCAATTCACCCCTGTCATGCTTTTTCCTATGAACTTTTCTCAAATTCACACACAGGCTCAGGGACAAAATCCCTTCTTTCAAAGTGTGTTTTCCCAACTGGGCCCTGAGTTGAGTATTTACTAAGCTATATCATCATCCTATTAGGTACTGTTACTCCTATCAGAACTGTAAACACAATTATTTTCCATTCTTCCTTGAAATTTTCCAACAATGTCTTATATGTTGTTATGCATCCACTGGATCATAGAAAAAGTGAGAGATTTCCAGAAAAACATCTACTTTTGCTTCATTGACTACACTAAAGCCTTTGACTGTGTGAATCACAACAAATTGTGGGAAATTGTTAAAGAGATGGGAACATCAGAATTACCTGCCTCCTGAAAAACCTGTGTACAGGTCAAACAGCAACAGTAGAACTGGACATGGGACAATGGGCTGGTTCAAAATTGGGAAAGGAGTACGTCAAGGCTATATATTGCCATCCTGCCCATTTAACTTATATGCAGAGTACATCATGTGAAATGCCAGGCTGGATGAAGCACAAGCTAAAATCAAGATTGTTGGCAGAAATACCAGTAAGCTGAGATATGCAGATGACACCACCCTTATGGCAGAAAGCAAAGAGGAACTAAAGAGCCTCTTGATGAAGGTGAAAGAGGAAAGTGAAAAACTGGCTTAAAACTCAACATTCAAAAAACTAAGATCATGGCATCTGGTCCCACCACTTCATGGCAAATAAATGGGGAAGCAATGGAAACAGTGACAGCGTTTCTTTTCTTGGGCTCCAAAATCACTGCGGATGGTGACTGCAGCCATGAAATTAAAAGATGCCTTCCCCTTGGAAGAAAAGCTATGACAAATCTAAACAGTGTGTTAAAAAGCAGAGGCATTACTTTGCTGACAAAAGTCCGTCTAGTCAAAGCTTTGGTTTTTCCAGGAGTCATGTACAGATGTGAGAGTGGACCATAAAGAAGGCTGAGCACTGAAGAATTGATACTTTTGTACTGTGATGTTGGAGAAGACTTTTGGGAACCCCTTGGACTGCAAGGAGAACCAACCAGCCCATCCTAAAGGAAATCAACCCTGAATATTCATTGGAAGGACTGATGCTGAAGTTGCAGCTCCAATACTTTGGCTACCTGATGTGAAGAACTGACTCATTGGAAAAGACGCTGATGCTGGGAAAGACTGAAGACAGAAGGAGAAGAATATGACAGAAGAAGAGCTGGTTGGATGGCATCACCAACTCCATGGACATGAGTTTGAGCAAACTCCGGGAAATGGTGAAGGACAGGGAAACCTGGTGTGCTGTAGTCCATGGGGTCGCAAAGAGCTGGATACGACTAAGCTACTAGAACAATAACAACATGTAACAAAACTATTATTTAAGTAGATAAAATATTTGTGAAGCATTATTTACATGAGTGATTTCATTAACCCTCCTGCATACCTCTGAAGTAGATGCAAGACAGAACAACAAGGGAGAGTTTGCGACAGAGTGAGCCAATGAAACAGCAGCCATTCCAGCCAGGCAGGGTGGATCTTCTTTCCTGTTAGAAGCAGAAATTCCCTCTCACAAGTGTGAATCCTTGAGCGATAGTGCCAGTGAACTCAGTTTAAATGCTCAAGATGCCATTCCTGTTTGTATGGAGGAGAGGTCCTAAACTGATAGGATCTGATGTCTGCTGTTCTTATTGCAGTATCCTAACCAGTAACCTGTTACGTCGCAGACCACCAAGATTACACCCTCCTATAACTGATCCACTCAGAATCCTCCAATCCTAGTCCAGCTCCAGCCATCCAGGAAGAATGAAGCAGAGAGAGGTTTTTGCTGTGATTATTGATGTTGCTGTGGCTTCAGATACTGGATTAGAGAAGTATTTCAGTATCTCTGTATCAAAGTCCCTGGAATGGTTCACTATGCTAGTTAGGTTCATTATCTCATCCTCCGGTTCATCTGGTTTTGGCTCCTCAGCCAGGATCTAGAGGACTATGAGTAGGAAATCAGAATAAAATATTTTCCCCCAATGGTTCTAGTTGTCCTCGGCCACCCTTGCCTCTAGATGTTACTTCTATGACAAGGAGTCAGTCTCACTCACATCTTCCCTGCCTTTTGTGTTCAAAAAATATTCTACAGGGCTTTTTCAGGGAGAAGAAACTAGTTTTTCATCTTGCTGAACTTGTCAGCTCCATATTGGGGGTAATGCTCTCTTCCCTTTGAAGGGGAGTGGGGTTTCCTAAAAATTAATAAAACCAAGCTTTCTATAAGTTGTATGATATTGGTGTTCTAAATACATATTCAGATTCTAGATTCTGCTCTAAAGTTTTAATTCACTAAAAAAATTGAATTGCTTGAAATTAATGTGTCCTAAAAATAAGGGTGTTTCCACTGAAGACGAGAAATTAAAAGAAATCATTGAAAGGTGGAAGAAAGATATAATATGACTGAATAACTGACCAAATCTAAAACCATGCATAGGACAGGAATTCTTTCAGAGGCAGGCAGGTGATACACTCTCCCCACAGTGGGAATCAAAGATTCCTCTCCACAATGGGGAACACTGGCATGCTGTTGCTTCTGCTCTTAGCTGAGATATTTGAGATGCCAGTCCTTGTGCACGGGTGCTCCTTTGTGAGATAATATGAAGAGAATTCTCACACCTGCTCCATAGGAACTAGAGCATCATTAAGTTATATACAAATTATGCTAGGGTTTATATATATATCTTTACTTTCATGGCACAAAATGGTTTATTTTGACTAACTGGTTTTCTGTAGAGTTCTCTGATGGGCATTCAAACCAGATCATCACATTCTGATGGAATGACTAGTTTTGTGCAGAGTCAATATCCTTTCTGTTTTTCTCCCCAGAACTATGGGCTAGTAAATGACAGTGAATATTACTTAAGCAATAGAAATAACTCTAAAACATGTAAGTCACTGTGGACTACAGTCTGCCTTCGTGATCTTCTCAGGGACAGGGAGTCAAATAAACCTTGTGAGATTTGATCACTCACATCAAGAAGAGAGGAGTTTAAAATGGGTTTTATTACTTGATAAACCATTTTTTTTCTCCTGTAGCAGTGGGATTTCTTTTTAAAAGCAATGCTTTAGGTTTCATTCACGCCCTTCTCTCAGATAAAGTAGACTTCCTGATCTTCCTGTCCCTTCTTCTTCTCATTACTAGGTCCAGTATCTTGATCTCACAGTGGCCTCTCTCTCTGTCCTGAGCTCTCTGCCTTTAGCTTGGCTGTTACTGGACCACCTCCTATAACCTCCTCACTTCCTGTTCTGGATGTCTGTGATGCAAATGCAGAGAAGGTAATGGCACCCCACTCCAGTACTCTTGCCTGGAAAATCCCATGGATGGAGGAGCCTGGTAGGCTATAGTCCATGGGGTCGCTAGGAGTCGGACACGACTGAGCGACTTGACATTCACATTTCACTGTCATGCATTGGAGAAGGAAATGGCAACCCATCCAGTGTTCTTGCCTGGAGAATCCCAGGGATGGCAGAGCCAAATGGGCTGCCATCTATGGGGTCACACAGAGTCGGACACGACTGAAGTGACTTAGCAGCAGCAGCAGTGATGCAAATGAGTCCAGGTCCAAACCCAAGGGTCCTGCTAGGTTAAATCAGCCTTTTGACTTCATTCATGGAAGCCTGCCTGAAGCCTTGGCCCCACAGGAGGTCTTGGTGTGACCAGTCATAGCTCAGCCACCAACTGTTCTCATTACAGCAATACCCGCCTTTACCAGCAGGGGCGTCTCATCTCCAAGACTGGGAAAGTGCCAGAGAACACAGAAGAGGGACAGAGACTAAACATTCACACCTGAGAAGGTCACAGGCCTCTGGGTATTTGAGCCCCAGGCCTGGGTGTTCCTTGGAACCTCCCTCTCTGTGTGTGGACAGCTGGGAGCAGCCTAAGGTCAGCTCTGCCTCTTGCTCCCCGGGGGATCCTTGTCTAAGCTCAGGGTCTTCTGCAGATGGACTTCCTCTCCCTCCTGCTCTTCTTCCTCCTACCAAAAGCTTGTTTCCATGATTAAAAGGAAGTTTTCATACTTTTAATTTTATTTTTCTCATTGAAAGTTTGCATTACTCCCACAAGATGAGAACTGGCTCTGGGGTCTGGACCCTAGAGCAGATTGGGCTACAGCCTGAAGGCCCAGCCATGGATGCTGAAGGCACTGGGGGAAGCCCAACAGAGCCTGGGGTTTAGGAAAAAGCCACCAAGTCCCTGTTCAGATACTTGCCAGCTGCCAGTTCTGCCTCCACCCCTCTAGTCCCCTCTCCTGGCCTAGAAGGCCTACCTGGGTCTAGAACCCCTGGCTGGTGGAAGTAGATGCACCAGGGCTGCTAGTCTGGGGAGACACACACCTGGAGAGGGAAGCAGCAGAAAAGCTCTATGTGGCCTGAGGACATGCACTGCTATAGGGCGAGGACCACAACCCACAACCTGCCTTCTGACCTGCTGTGGGTCCTCAGGCCCAGCCCCTGCTCCTCTGGGCCTGTCTCCTCACCTGAACAGTGGGCACAAATATTAATACACTCCCAGCATGCAGGCAGTGTTCATGAAAGGAGGGGAGTCTGAAGAGATGAGAGAGCAGATTTGCCAAAAAGGAGGAGGAGAGGGTCAGAGCTGGTGGGGAAGGACCAACACAGCCACCTCAGGCCTGGGACTGCCTTCTTGGAAGCTCAGTCAGGCAGATGGGGAAGCTCTGATATCAGAACCCCAGGCCAGGACCTGGTAAGGCCCTCCCTGGAGTGCTCTGGGGCAGCCAGTCACCTGTGTCACAGGCTGCTTCCTCTTTGTCCTCATCTCTGCCCTCAGGAGTGCCAAGACTCAGGGAGCTGCCTGCCCCAAAGGTTACTGGGACCCATCTGCAGTCATTAGGGACATTAGTCATAATTACCACAGCCTGTGAGGAACACTCTAGTAACTTACCAGTGGCTCATAGGTTTTGAAGTGATTTTGATGGTGTGCCATCATTTATGAGAGCCAGAGTGTATTCAGTCATTCCCTATTGGATGGTTAGGTAATGTTTCATTTACTGTTTTTTCATCTTATTCTGGGCTTCCCACATAGCTCAGTTGGTAAAGAATCTACCTGCCGTGCAGGAGACCCTGGTTTGATTCCTGGGTCGAGAAGATCGTCTGGAGAAGGGATAGGCTACCCACTCCAGTATTCTTGGGCTTCCCTTGTGGCTCAGCTGGTAAAGAATTTGGCTGCAATGTGAGAGACCTGGGTTCAGTTCCTGGGTTGGAAAGATCCCCTGGAAAAAGGAAAGGCTACCCACTCCATATTCTGGCCTGGAGAATTCCATGGACTGTATAGTCCATTGGGTCACAAAGAGTTGGACCTGACTGAGTGGCTTTCACTTTCACTTTCACGTTATACTGACTGGGGTGAGCATTCTTGCACATACATGTAAACCTGGGAGAGATGCAGGAACGTTCATGTAGTAAAACTATTCTTAATAGTAAAAAATCTAGAAACAAGCCAATTATACATCAACAGGCAATGAATAAATAGTTCATAGTCATACCTTGGAAAATACGTAGCTATGAGAAATAAGGAACTAACACAGAGATGTTATGTTAAATAAAAGAAATCAGATATAAGAGTACATGTGACATAAGTCTTTATATGGGTTAAAAACAAACAAAACTAATGCTTAGGCATACACACACTTCCCTGGAGAGGGTAATGACAACCCACTTCAGTGTTCTTGCCTGGAGGATTCCATGGACAGAGGAGTCTACACACACTTGTGTTAAAGTTTTATAGAAAGGAAGGCTTCTCACCTGATTGGAAAATTTAGCAAATAATTTTAGTCATCAGACAGAAATTGACATTTTAGGGTGTACAGTTCTATGGATTTTAACACATGCATTGATTTGTATAACTACCACCAGTTCGCACAGAACTGTTCTATTAATCCAAATCACTCCCTTTTGCAGCCACTTTATACTCACACCCTCTTCCCGTTCCTATGCCCCTGAAACCATTCATCTGATCTCCATCACTACACTTTGTCTTTTCAAGCATGTCATGTAAATGGAGTAATACAGCCTGTAATATTTTGTGACTGACTTCTTCAACTCACCATAATGCCTTTGAGTTTCATCCAAGTTGTTAAATTCATTTTTAATTGCTGACTAATATTCCATTATATCGATGTAGCACAGTTTGTTTATCCATTCATTCACTGAAGGACATTTGTGTCCTTCCCAGTTTTGGTGATTACAAATAGAGCTGCCATAAACATTTGTGCATGGTGTCCATGTGATCATACACTTTCATATCTCTAGGTCATGTCCAATTTTTCTAACACTGTTTATTGAAAAGATTATCCTTTCCCCTGTTGAATTGTCCTCATGAATATGGCAAATTGATATTTTACAAAGTTGTGTCTATCTCTCTGTGTGTTTAGCTCTTGGCTATATACCACACTGTCAAGATTCAGTTCAGTTCAGTTCAGTTCAGTTGCTCAGTCGTGTCCAACTCTTTGTGCCCCCATGGACTGCAGCATACCAGGCCTCCTGTCCATCACCAACTCCTGGAGTTTACTCAAACTCATGTCCATTGAGTCAGTGATGCCATCCAACCATCTCATCCTCTGCCATCCCCTTCTCCTCCTGCCCTCAATCTTTCCCAGCATCAGGATCTTTTCAAATGAGTCAGTTCTTTGCATCAGGTGGCAAAAGTATTACTCTAGAATTATTACAGCAATTCTTAAAATCCATGTCTTTCCTCCAGTTTTGTCCTTTATCAAAATTATTTTGGCTATTCTAGTTCCTTTGCCTTTCAACTTAAATTTATCATTAATTAATCTGTACCTACAAAAACTTTTGCTGGGGTTTTTATTGAAATTGCATTAAGTTAATAGATCTATTTGGGGACAATAAAAATGTTAAGTATATTTAATCTATTGGCCCATGAACACAGTGATAGGTCATAGTTTTCTTTCCCTGTACTGTTCTTATCTCGTTTTGGTATTAAGATAATGCTGGCCTAATAAAATGACTTGGGAAATGTTCCCTATCTTCTATTTTCTTAAAGAAATTATGCAAAAGTACTCTTTTGTGCATGCTTAGTCACTCAGTCATGTCCAATTTTTTGCCACTCCATGGATTGTAGCCCACCAGGCTCCACTGCCCATGACATTTTTCAGGCAAGAATACTGGAGAGTGTTTCCATTTCTTCCTCCAGAGGATCTTCCCTACTCAGGGATCAAACCCGTGACTCTTGTGTCTCCTGCATTGGCAGGCAGATTATTTACTGTTGCACCACCTGGGAAGGTCAAAATTACCTTTGTTTCATCTTAAACATTTTATAAGTATACAGTATAGGACTAATTTAGCAAGGCTGGTTTGTCCATACTCACAAACTCCAAAGAAAGTTTGGCCCTCCCTTTTTCCTAGGTAATAACCTCTAAGACCTAAGAATATACTACCTGTTAAGAGTGTCTTTGTTTACATAGGGGTGTTGGGCCACACCAGGTAATCTATGCTAACAATATGCTTTATGGTGGAGGCCTTGGATCATATGGTATAAGCATAACCATGGAAGGGATGGAGACTCAGGTCAGTCATGCATGCTATGAGACGTGCCTATGTGACCCACTTCCAATAAATATCCTGGACACCAAGGTCCAGGTGAATTTTCCTGGTTGACTTTACACATGTTGTCACACTTCCTTGCTGGGGAAACTAAGCATTGTTAGCACAAACCCACTGGAAGCAGACAACTGGAATTTTGTGCCCGGTCTCTCCTGGACTCTGCTGTATGTGCCACTTTTAACTATTATTTTGCTATAATAAGCCATAACTATTGGGATTATAGTTTGTCTGAGTTTTGTGACTCCATTTGAAGAATTGCTAAACCTGAGGGTATCTCCCGGCTATAGTCCTCAGTAGGTCCCCAAATAAAACTGAACTTACAGCTTTCATTTTGTGCTTTTTTTTTTCCAGTTGACAGTTTTGACAACCAAAGAGGGGGGCCAGAGCAGACCCCTCTTTTGCCTGAACTCTGTAAGGATCTAGAAACTTGGGACCAACAGAAGTCTCTTGTGCCTGTCCATCTCCCTAGAGAATCCAGGCAAATTTTGGTGAGTCTCCTGGTTCTTGGATCTCCCAATTCTTAGTTGATGATCCTGAGTTTTATTTGGTGGTCTATGACAGATCCCCTGGAGGAAAAAAAAAAGGCCACCAACTCCAGTATTCGTGCCTGGAAATTTCCATGGACAGAGGAGCCTGGAGGGCTACAGTCCATGGGTTGGCAAAGAGTTGAACATGACTGAGTAAGTGAATACACATGCACTGACAGGCACCTGTGAGATAGGAGGGGTTGGTTTTTCCAGGAATTAAGTCACCACTCACTTTTTGACGTTTTATGGTTGGTCTTGGAACTGTCATGGTGCTTGTGGGTATCTCATTTAGCTTGTGGATGTGTTCAGTTCAGTTCAGTTCAGCTGCTCAGTCGTGTCCGACTCTTTGCGACCCCATGAATCGCAGCACGCCAGGCCTCCCTGTCCATTACCACCTCCCGGAGTTCACTCAGACTCACGTCCATCGAGTTCATGATACATCCAGCCATCTCATCCTCAGTCGTCCCCTTCTCCTCCTGCCCCCAATCCCTCCCAGCATCAAGGTCTTTTCCAACGAGTCAACTCTTCGCATGAGGTGGCCAAAGTACTGGAGCTTCAGCTTTAGCATCATTCCTTCCAAAGAAATCCCAGAGTTGATCTCCTTCAGAATGGACTGGTTGGATACAATTAACATATACTAAATAGGAAAAAGAGTATGTCAAGGCTGTATATTGTCACCCTGCTTATTTAACTTCTATGCAGAGTACATCATGAGAAACGCTGCACTGGAAGAAACACAAGCTGGAATCAAGATTGCTGGGAGAAATATCAATAACCTCAGATATGCAGATGACAAAAACCCTTATGGCAGAAAGTGAAGAGGAACTAAAAAGCCTCTTGATGAAAGTGAAGGAGGAGAGTGAAAAAGTTGGCTTAAAGCTCAACATTCAGAAAATGAAGATCATGGCATCCAGTCCCATCACTTCATGGGAAATAGATGGGGAAACAGTGGAAACAGTGGC
>SJXQ01006345.1:0-23458 GCA_006408695.1 Aepyceros melampus | reverse complement strand
AGAGGTCTGACAGAATGTTGTCCTCTGGAGAAGGGAATGGCAAGCCACTTCAGTATTCTTGCCTTGAGAACCCCATAAACAGTATGAAAAGGCAAAATGATAGGATACCAAAAGAGAAACTCCCCAGGTCATTAGGTGCCCAATATGCTACTGGAGATCAGTGGAGAAATAACTCCAGACAGAATGAAGGGATAGAGCCAAAGCAAAAACAATACCCAGCTGTGGATGTGACTGGTGATAGAAGCAAGATTTGATGCTGTAAAGAGCAGTATTGTATAGGAACCTGGAATGTCAGGTCCATGAATCAAGGCAAATAGGAAGTGGTCAAACAAGAGATGGCAAGTGTGAACGTCAACATTCCAGGAATCAGCGAACTAAAATGGACTGGAATGAGTGAATTTAACTCAGATGACTATTATATCTACTACTGCAGGCAGGAATCCCTCACACTCATCAACACTTCATAATACACATCCCTTAATTTTCCCAGAACAACAGATCAAAACTCATTATTTGTACTTATATTTCTACGGTCACTTGAGATTGTACAACCTTTCAGGTTACAGCCCCTTCGACAAACCTAATACAGGGAGTTAGAACAGTGTTTTAAGGTAAAAGCAAACAAAAAAGCCATAAGATTAAAAACTGCCAAAATATATGTTGGTAGAAAAATTTCAATTGATAAATGAAGAAGCAAGAATCAAATTTCCAGCTAATACTGAATAAAAGGTAAAAGACAGCAGAGAAATATAACTTCAAAGTGTTATCTGAATAGAAGACTGGAAACAGAGATGATGGTCTTAGATTGGGAGGCAATTCGGAAAGGAAGTTTTTAAAGATGAGGAGAGAAAGTTTATATATATATATATATATATATTTGTTTTCATAACAAAGCACCACAAACTCACCATTTGCAGCAGCACAAATCGCCTCATAGCTCTGCAGGTCAGAAGTCTGACAGGCATGGCTGAAATCCAGAGGTCGGCCACTGCGTTCCTTTCGAAGCCTCTAGTTTTAGGGGAGAATCTGTTTTCTGTCCATTTCGGTTGCTAACAGAATGTAGCTCCTTGAAGTTGTACTGAGGTCCCTGTTTTCTTGCTAGCTGTACCTGAGAGCTGTTCCTGGCTCCTCGAGGCGGCCATGGTCCTCGGCTCCTTCTCGTATTTCCAGGTGATGAGACTTAGCCCATCTAGGTAATCTAGCCTCTTCTCTCTATTGTAAAGTCGGCCAACTGGCAGCCTTAATTGTATCTGCAACCTGAACTCATTGTGGCCAAGTGACGTAACACATCCACAGGTTCTGGGGATTAGAGGACCCTCATGGTCCGAGTGGGGGCAGGGGAGAAGGACAGTTCTGCCTACCACAGTCAGCCACTGGAATAGTCACAGAAGCCCCAAAGAATGACATGCCCCATATTTTTCAGGCTTTTCCTTAGCTTCTAAGGTTATCATTTACTTATTTATATTTATTCACTGATGGCTGTGCTGGGTCTTTATTGCAGTGCACAGCTGCCTTCTGTAGTTGCAGCTCATCAACTCGGGAGCACAGGCTCAGCTAGTTGTGGCTCAGGTCTTAACTGCTCCTCAGTATGTGGAATCGTTGCTCCCAGAGATCAAACCTGTGTCCCCTCCATTGGCAGGTGGGTGATTAACCACTGGACCACTAGGGAAGTCCCAATCCCTGAGTTTAAAACAAAATCTCTGACCTTCCTTAAAGCTTATTTGTGGAAACCCTTGATCCAAACAGGTGCCATCTGGAGACTCTTTCTCTTGAGATCCTCTCCCCTGACTGCCAGGCACTGGACACCATTCTGACATTTCCTGTGGCCAGAGCCACGTCTGGCTGCAAGAGAAACTAGGAGACATAGCCTTTCCGTCAATCCAAGGCACTCCTCATCACCTGGGGACCCCAGCCCTGCTTCCACAGCCAGGTCTCCCTAGATCTCTTGTGAAAATAGCTTCTCCTGCTTTGTTTTGAGTCTTGGGAGGAGCTGGATAGCTTATAAAGATCCCTCTATGTCTTCCCTCTCTCCCCTGGTGGGGAAACCATTCAGGCAAACTGACACCTGGAAGACCACAGCTCATAAGATACACACAGAGGGATCTGATTCTCTCTTTTCTTAAAGAAAATTATTAAGATTTTGTTTGGCTGCGCCGGGTCTTATTCTTGGCAGACGGAGTCTTCAGTCTTCACCGCAGCATGCTGGATCCTTCCGTTGCAGCATGTATGACCTATTCCCCTGACCAGGAATTGAACTCAGGCCCTGCATTGCAAATGAAGAGTCTTAGCCACTGGGCCACGAGGGAAGTCCCAGATCTGATTCTCTTATGTGCATATATACCCATACATATATGTGTGTAAATGTGCTTATGTGTGCGCAGACACACGTGGGCTTCCCAGGTGGTGCAGTGGTAAGGAATCCTCCTGTAAATTCAGGAGACACAAGAGACGTAGGTTGAACCCCTGGGTCAGAAAGAGTCTGGGGAGTAGGAAATAGCAACCGGCTCCAGTAATTTTGCCTGGAAAATTCCATGGACAGAGGAGCCTAGTGGACTACAGTCCACAGGTTTGAGAAGAGTCAGCCATGACTGAGCGACTGAACACAACATACCTGGACACGTATGAGAGACAGATACACCAACCCACACAAGCACTCATGCACACATACACACATGATACAACAAATAATCCACTTTTCTCCCAAGCTATTCAAAAACTCTTTATTATTTATTATTATTTATTCTAAATGGGTCTTTGTAGACTACATATAAGACATATAAGACTACATATAAGATAATCAATAGTTTCATTGACCAGACTGCAATACTTACACCTGAGAATAAGCCTTTCCTTCAAGTTCATGAAGACAACTATTGCCATCCACTCTGGAACAGGGACGTCCTGATGAAAACTGACCATCATTACGCTTTATTCAACAAGCTTGTGCTCTCAGGAGATAACCTACGCTATAGTAAGACTGAAGCTCCAGTACTTTGGCCACCTCATGCGAAGAGTTGACTCATTGGAAAAGACCCTGATGCTGGGGGAATTGGGGACAGGAGGAGAAGGGGATGACAGAGGATGAGATGGCTGGATGGCATCATGGACTCGATGGACATGAGTCTGAGTGAACTCCGGGAGTTGGTGATGGACAGGGAGGTCTGGTGTGCAGCGATTCATGGGGTCGCAAAGAGTCGGACACGACTGAGCGACTGAACTGAACTGAACTGATAGTAAGACTGAGGTCTGCAGGTGAATGGTGTGGGGTATGCAGGTTACCTGCAAGGTGCAGATGAGGAGATGCATGATTACTGTGGTCCTCCATGGAGCACGAGCACCAGCTGGGGAGGCCCAAGGTTCATTAGCCCCCAAACAGCTTCCATGGATCTACCTTGGAATCTGTATGCTGGGAAGGGAACCCAAAAGAATCCACATGCCACAAGATCAGCTGCATGTAGGAAACTTCCCCCAAGAAGCCACCCAGGTTAAAGCCAGCTGTGCTGAAATCAACATGGTGAAGGTCCCAGTGGATCTCCAATGAACGTCTCAAATGGAATTACCATGAAGACCATTCATGACTTTAGAAGTATCTTACTTGGGAGGTAAACTAGTCCTATCATAAGAACACGAATAAAATACTCAGCACATTTTGGCCAAGGCTCATCATTTCATAGCCCATCCTAGGACCTAAAAGTTGGGAGGTACTTTCATGAGCGTCCATCTCCATCCTCTTATACAGGATGTGACTCTGGAAGAACCCCACACAAGTTGGGTGCTGCAAGTTCCTACATGCTACTTATCTTCAAATATCTAAACACTGCCATAGGACAGAGTGACGAATGACCGAGCTGGCATCCCAGCTCTGCATTCCTGAGTGGTGTGATCTCAGGCAGGTCACTTCACTCCTCTGAACCTGAGGGTCCTCATCCGTAGAAATGGACATCATGAATACACAGAGAGGACTGCTGTGAAACTGAATAAAGCAATCATGGAGAAACCCATAGTATCATCACTTTTCTATCCTTTCCTTGTGGGTCTTAAAGCCAACCATTCTTCCCTCTCTATGCTTAGACCCATTGCCCAGAATCATCCTGGAAGAAACCAAAAATACTGAATTTCTGAGTCCGTACTCCTAAATCTTGATCTTCAAACAAACCTATCACATGCTTGAGACCCAGCATAAAATATCACTGTCCCACAACAGCCTGCTGGCATTGGAATAAAACTCATAACCTGGTCCATAGTGCAGCGGCAAGAAAGATCAAAGCCCAAAGTCCCAGCCCTGAGCACAGTGAAAAACAAGCTGTCTTGTAAGGATGAGCTTGTTCAATTGTGGATGCTTTGAGCATGTTAAATAGGAACTGAACAGCAACAATGGAAACAAGACCTAGGGCAACAAAAGTGCAGCCATTAAACTTTCATGATTTCAGAGCTTAGGACATGCGCATTCATCACGATGGCACTTTTTATGTCTGTGAATTTATAACGAACGTAGCTGTTGAAGATCAGCGATATTCATGGCAAACACTTAGTACATAATGCTGGCGTTTTAGAAACTGTCATCAAAACCATTTCACTATAAAGACAAATGAGACCTTTATACGGAAAAAGCCTGACTGCCCTGACACCATCTTTCAGTAGGCTAAGAAGGGGCCTGGCTTTCAGTTTCTGCTTTCATACCGTGGCACCTGGTGGGGTCAGTTGGGCCACTTATTTTCAGAAAGAAACTCGACAGAGAAAGTTGAGTGATTTGTTGAACTCAGAGGCACTGAAGTCTAGTTTCCAGTGTGTATCCTCAGCCAGAGTCATTTTCACAGTACTTCGATCTGCAGCCCACCACCTCCCTCCCCCCACATACACACGCTAGCTGATGAAGAGGCACTCCGGGGCCAACTGGAGCTTTCCGTCTTTCACTGCCTCTTTTCTATCCTAGGAGCATCGCTCTGGCTTGCCAACTTTTGGCTACGCAGTTTGAAAACCCTCTTTTGGGGTTGGATTCTCCTGGACAGTGTTTTACCATGGAAAGGATGACCTCAGGGTCCACCGGAAAGGAAGAGGGAGTGAGACAGATGGAGGCATCTAGAGGGGGTTTGATGAGCAGGTCCCCACTGCAGACAACGGAGGCTCCATCTCATGGCTCGCGTCTGGGGTCTGGAACACCTCTACATATGGAGGCGTATGGAACACCTCTCACGGAATCCCAGGGGCAGGAGAGCTGCAGTATCTATCCACCAACATCCATGTGTCACTGGTCCAAGGCTGCTCCAGGTAAACCTCTCTGCACTCCTGTCTGGCCTCATAGTCCTCACAGACCAAGCACACCCCGCAGCCAGCAAAAGCCCCCGGGCATTCTCAGGTGCCAGCAGTGGGAAGCTACCAACATGGCACACTGGAGTGGTGAGTGGCAAGTGAGTACAGGCAGGGCAGTAACAACGTCTGCTTCATGCTATATGTATATTCTTGTTACTGAGTCCGACTCTTTGTGATCCCATGGACTGTAGCCCGTCAGGCTCCTCTGTCCATGGAATTCTCCAGGCAAAAATAACGGAGTGGGTTGCCATTTCCTTCTCCAGGGGATCTTCCTGACCCAGGGATCAAAGCTGGGTCTCCTGTACTGGCGGGCATGCTCTTTACCATCTGAGCCACCAAGGACGCTATGTATAAATCTCCCCAATCCAGACTCTCCCAAGTGGCCTTTTTATCACTTGTCTTTCCCCTCCTAAGAAATCCTTCAGAAATGGACCCGGGGCACTCTCTCCAGAGGATCCTGACTGTGACCTGCCTTTGGGTGCAGTTGTGACCAGGACCAATGCTGGCAAATAAAAGAGGAGCAGACGCAGGCAAGCGCCCATGAGAGGCAGCGTATGGAGTGGTGAGGAGCATGGAGGCTGTCTGCCATACAGCCTGGGACTGGCATCCAGACCTCCTATTTCCACTCCAAAGTTATTTCAACACAAGCCCATCTGTCAGATTTCTAAAACACCCCCTCCCAAAAGCAGCACCAAATATGTGTCCTATTAATGCTGCTGCTGCTGCTAAGTCGCTTCAGTCGTGTCCGACTCTGTGCGACCCCATAGACGGTAGCCCACCAGGCTCCCCCGTCCCTGAGATCTCCAGGCAAGAACACTGGAGTGGGTTGCCATTTCCTTCTCCAATGCATGAAAGTGAGAAGTAAAAGTGAAGTCGCTCAGTCGTATCCGACTCTTAGCGACTCCATGGACTGCAGCCTAGCAGGCTCCTCCGCCCATGGGATTTTCCAGGCAAGAGTACTGGAGTGGGGTGCCATTGCCTTCTCCGCCTATTAATGCTAGACTTGTACAAACACCACTGCAAATCCAGCAGGAGAGATTTGGAACTTGGAGAGCTGAGAAATGCAGCAAGAAATGGCCATTGCTTTCTTCAAGAGCCTGAAACCATCCTGGGAGGGAGCTGGAAGGGATGGAACTCTGGCTTGGCAAACTCACAGGCATGGCGGAGACTCACAGCTTCATTATAACCCCACAGCCCACCAGCCGGGGAAGCAGGGCCCATGCGGAATTGATTAGGCATGAGCAATGCCCAGAAGACTGCAATTGAAAAACAATTTAATTATAAAAAGAAAAGAAGCAGACTCTGAAGAGGGAAGGAATGGTGGAGAGAGAGAAAATTCTTGTATATGGATGTTTATGTAAAGAGACAATGAGAGAATAGCCCGGAAACAAATAGAAAGACAGAGAACTAAGGTGAGGGGGAGGTGAGTGAACAAGAGAAAAAATAAAAGAGGGAGGAGGAAGGAAATAATTCGTGCCAGACAACAGAAAACAGTTCTGGTTGATTCACATGTAAAATTACCTCTTGGAAGAACAGTTCATAAAGTGAAAGGAAAGAATTAAGCAAGCAGCCCTTGGGAGAGGCAGCTCCCCCAATGCAGGAAGCAGGAAGAAATGGACACTGCAGTCCAGTGTCTGCACTCAATACTCACCATTTTCTATCAGTAATGAAAAAGACTGGAAGACTCAGAGTCCCAGGAAAGAAAGAGTCTTGCCTATATTTGATCCCATGGCTCACCCTTGGTTGAGGGTTTGGGAGAGGGCCCTTGATTGACAGTCTCAGATCACAGAGAGTGAGGGTGGGGAGTCTCCATCATGGCACTGAACAGAGACTGGAGAGACGTCAGGAAGCAGCCTGAGATGTCATCACGGGCAGGGAAACCGAAGAGAGGACAGTGGACTCAGAGTGAGGAGAGGACCAGCTGGAAACCTGGGCAAGACCAGGAAACAGGAAGAGATGAATAAACAGGAAAAAACCATGATGCTGAGAAGAGCCAGATTTTAGAAGAAGGAAGAAGTCCAGCTTCTGTCTGAGAAGCAGGAGCCAGACTATTTCTGAGAAGTCCTGGGAAGTAGGAAGAGAGAAAAGAAAGTGGTAACTCAAACCCATGACTTCATGGGTCTGTGAAGACATTAACTACAGGCAAACTACCTACTATGCCATAAAGCAGGCAGCAAGCAAGAGGGGTTCCCCACCATCCTGAGAGCGTGAGAGTTGACACTCACTCCATTTGATGGAGGAGACATTCACTTCGTGGTGTATCCAAGGTTGGTGTCGTTCCAGTTCCTCTACTCTGGCACAACAAACCACCCCAAAACTCAGCAGCTTGAAACCAGTCACAATTCTCTCTCAGGGCCCCCAGGCGTGGCTGCGCTTGGCTGCAGGGCTCCCAGGCATGGCCGCACTCAGCCGTCTAGCTTCATGTGGCACATCTCATGCGATTCATCCGATGTCAGCTGAGGCTGCATCATGTGAAGATTCGGCTGGTTTGGAATATTCAAGTTGATGCATTCACGTGGCCAGCCAAGGACAGTGCTGCTTAGGTGAGACTATGAATTGAAATACCTCCATGGGGCTTTGGTGTTCACAGTATGGCAGCTGGCTCTAAGAGGAAATCTCCCATGAGTGAGCATTTCAAGAGGTGGAAAGAGAAAGCTGTCAAGAAAGCTAATTCTGAAGCTGGCACCACATTACCTCTTTCCTGCCCAAAGTGGACAGAGTGGAAATTTAAGGATGATCCATTTTCACGCTCTGCGAGGCTCAGACACTCAGACATCCCCTGACCCTGCTTGTTAAGTACTTCATACTTTCCTCAATACTAATATGGCCAGAATTCTTATTTTTCAATTCCCATATGTAGTCTTTTCAATAGATTCATTACTTGAAGCTTATGGAGTTCTTTAAATCCCCAAATATCTTATTGGAAAATATTGATATAATTATTTAAAAATATTACAGCCACCATTAAAGAATACTTACTACATACCAAGCTATCAAAGCTCATAAATTCTCACATTAAGTTGAGAGAATTTACAGGTGAGGAAACTGTTTGAAGAACATGTTCAATACTAGGGTAGATCAATTATTCAAAGTCAAAATGGCTGAGCTGAGTTTAAAACTAGGTCTACCACCTTCCAAAGCCCAAACCAGTCTGATTGATTCTCTGACACTGTTCTGTAGTGACTAGACTCTTTTCTGCTGGTACCACCCTTCCCACCAATCAGAGCAAGACAGGGAGTGAAGAAAAGCATCCTTCACTGTCATTGGCATCACTTGGTTCTGAGTTGGAAGCCATGGGCTGGTCCTTGGTGTATTCTTGAAGGCCACCATTCAAGAGAGTCTCCCTCCCATAAACTCCTGGCCTGGGAGAAAAGTAAGAGGACTCCTGAGGAAGGAGGGCTGTGGTTCTTCAAGAAAACAGACAAGAGAGTGGAAGGGAACGTCATCCCGTCACTTGCTCTGTTAGGCCATGTGGATAAACAGAAACCACACCACATCGAAGTTCCTCTCTCCCCTAGGCAATCTGAACACCTATTTACCAAACTGTGCTGCTTAGTATGCTCACATACATATATACTTTACAACTGTGCCATCTGCGTTATCATAGTTATGGTTGTGCCAGCGCTTCCATAAAACTGATAGTAAATCTTTGTTTTCTGAGGTTCAGAAAGAGCCAATAAAAAGTGGGTCTGGGCTGAAATTTCTTCCCAACAGTTTCCAGCCAAGACACTAATAGATTTGTTGGTAAATTAAACAAGTATCAATTTACTTGGCAGGCTAAAAAAAAAGCTAAAGTTTACTAATTCCAGAAGCAAATATGCAGTCACAAAGGAGAAGATAAAGCTCAATCCCGGTATAAACAAGATTTAGACTTGACTTTAATTTTAATGTCTGTAGGCCATTCCTTTGATTAACTTGAAACATTAAGAAGTCAGGTTAGTACTGTAAAATCTACACAGAAGATTGCATTTGCAGGAGATCTTTTGATAACAAACAGCAGAAACGGCCAGTGAGTACCTTAGGCAAGAAGCAAACTCATCAGAGAGCTTTGCGAGCTCCTTCAGGATTGCAGGACGAAGGGGAGAGTGTGCTGAGGAATGAGGGCTGAAGGGGAAGAAGATGCAAGCAGTCTTCGTAGCATGGACTGCCTGGCAGCACCACGTCTAGAACGAAGAACTCTGGCCCTGTCATCCTTCTCTGCGTCCTTTGGTCTGTTTCCAGAATCCCAGCAAAGGATGGAGTGAGCCAAGCCGGCCATGCGGCTGCTCCTGGAGCTCCAGCGTCATTTGTAACTTCCAAGAAGGAGGGAGGAAGAGGAAGGGAGGAGAGGGTGGGGAGGGGCAAGAAGGACAGGGAGGGAGGAGAAGGAAGGAGGAAAGATACAGAGAGAAAACCAGGGAGAGAGCCACATGGGTGTCAAACACTAGGGAGCGGGTGGGACAGACCATGCTACAGACATGCAGCGGGATATTGTACAATCATTTAAAGTTACAGGAAAAATCGTTAATGACTTGGAAGGCTGTGCTCATATAGTCTTCAGTTTTTAAAAAATGATTAGCAAACAGTATGTGCAATATAATCTCATTTTAGAAAGGAAGGAATAAATAAATAAATCTGTATGCATGAAAAAAAAAACAGGTGATGGGATTAAGTTATTTTTAATTTCTTATTTCAGCTAATCTCTGTGATCAATTTTTTTTTAAATAGATGTATATTGCTTTTGAAAGAATGATTGAAAAAAAAACGAAACAGTAGCAATTTTCAGGTTCAAAACCTCCTCCTATCTACACCCTCCTGTTCACTGCCGCATTATTCACAACAGCCAAGACATGGAAACAACTTTTGTCCATTGATAGAACAAGAAAACATGTATATTACATAGTGGTGTATATCAAAGGGGCACTCTGCCATTTGCAATGGCAGAGCTGGGTCTCAACGGTACTATGCTAAGTGAAATAAGTCAGAGAAAGACAAATGCTGTATGATTTCAGGTATGTGGAATCTAAAAATAAAAAATCAAACTCAGAACAGGCTGCTGGTTGCCAGAGGTGGAGGGTGGTGAGTGGGTGAAATGGGTGAAGGTGGCCAAAAGGTACAAACTTCTAGTTAAAAGATAAGTCAAGACCTGGAAATGTAATATAAAAAAATAACAAACAAGCCAACAAAAACCGCCTCCTCCTGAATCTTTGCAATATATCCAGCAAGTAGTACTGTGATCCCATTTCACAGATGGAAAAGTTGAGGCTCAAAGAGACTGTTGTCACACAGACTCATAACACAGAGCTGAAGCAGGAACCTTGAGCTTTAGTCTGTCAGCCCTGGGGCTCTCTCCCTCTCCCCCTTGAGCTTTAGTCTGTCAGCCCTGGGGCTCTCTCCCTCTCCCTTCCTGGGGGGCTGGAGTCATGGGATGTGACCCTTGGCAAGGGGGGTAGGCAGGTGGCACCCTCCTTGTG
Organism: Aepyceros melampus; assembly: GCA_006408695.1. Classification (NCBI taxonomy): domain Eukaryota; kingdom Metazoa; phylum Chordata; class Mammalia; order Artiodactyla; family Bovidae; genus Aepyceros; species Aepyceros melampus. The sequence continues at coordinate 12,695 of SJXQ01006345.1, read as the reverse complement.
AGCCAGGCTGTCCTCCCTGCTTTCTTCAGCTCTAAGAGCTACCACCAAAGCCTAACAAACTAGTACTTTCTCTCCTTTTATGCAAGAGATGATCATTACAGTGTTAATGGAAATTCTGTATATACTATATAACTTCTGAATGTTATCTTCCATGAGCCATTTTGAAATCATCTCTGTATCTGAAAGGTCACTATGGCTGGCTGAATGGCATTGATTTCCTGGCGTTCACAGATGTACAAGACAACTCCTGCTGGGGCCTTTCGTGGATTAAGGAGCCGAACCAGCGATATGCAAGTGGCAAGCATGTCCTCTGAGCAGTCATTATAACAGAAGATCAACATGAAGGCTCCAGCAGACGGACATCACGTGGAGTCACGCCTTCCTGAAATGCTAGCTTCTTCCAGCCCAGCCCACCTGGGCTGCAGCTTAGGGGCTGGTGCTTAGCTGATGCAACGCCAGATGCTGAAGAGCTCACAAGAGCCCCTGTCCACAGCTGCTTCCTCCACGCACCCAGTGGCTCGTGTTCCCCAAGAGAAACTCAGCCCCTAACTAGGCTTAGTGTCAGCGGGGCTCGGGTGAGACACGGGGCCCACAGATGCTGCTTCTCACTGTGAATTCTGAAAGCGCTTAGGAAGGGCAATCAGATTTCATAATTTTTAGTAACTTTGGGTTCTTCTTTCATGTTTCTGCTCTCCTCATCTTTTTAAAAACTTGTTTGCGTGAAGCATCATAGTTGATTTACAATGTTGCTGGTTTCAGGCGCACAGCAAACTGATCCAGTTACATGTATACACATGCACACGCAGTTGCTAAGCGGTGTCTGCCTCTTGGCAACACCATGGACTATAGTCCACCAGGCTCCTCTGCCCATGGAATTCTCCAGGCAGGAATACTGGAGTGGGGGTGCCATGCCCTTCTCCAGGGGATCTTGCCGACCCAGGGATGGAACCCGCATCTCCTGCACTGCAGGCAGATTCTTTTACCATTGAGCAACCTGGAAGTCATATATTTACACATTTATATTAATAAATATACACACTTTCTGGCCCCATCACTTCATGGGAAATGGAGAGACAGTAGAAACAGTGTCAGACTTTATTTTTTTGGGCTCCAAAATCACTGCAGATGGTGACTGCAGCCATGAAACTAAAAGACGCTTACTCCTTGGAAGAAAAGTTATGACCAACCTAGATAGTATATTCAAAAGCAGAGACATTACTTTGCCGACTAAGGTCCGTCTAATCAAGGCTATGGTTTTTCCTGTGGTCATGTATGGATGTGAGAGCTGGACTGTGAAGAAGGCTAAGCGCCGAAGAATTGATGCTTTTGAACTGTGGTGTTGGAGAAGACTCTTGAGAGTCCCTTGGACTGCAAGGAGATCCAACCAGTCCATTCTGGGGGAGATCAACCCTGGGATTTCTTTGGAAGGAATGATGCTGAAGCTGAAGCTCCAGTACTTTGGCCACCTCATGCGGAGAGTGACTCATTGGAAAAGACCCTGATGCTGGGAGGGATTGGGGGCAGGAGGAGAAGGGGACGACCGAGGATGAGATGGCTGGATGGCATCACTGATTCAATGGACGTGAGTCTGAGTGAACTCCGGGAGTTGGTGATGGACAGGGAGGCCTGGCGTGCTGTGATTCATGGGGTCGCAAAGAGTCGGACACGACTGCATGACTGAATGGAACTGAAGATTATTTTCCATTATAGGCTATTACAAGATATTGAGTATAGTTCCCTGTGCTACACAATAGGTCCTTATTAGTTATCTATTATATATATATATTAGTGTGTATATGTTGATCCCAAACTTCTAATTTATCCCTCTCCTCTTTTCCCCTTTGGTAAGTTTGCTTTCTATGTCTGTGAGTCTATTTCTGTTTTATAAGTAAATTCATTAGTATTATTTTTTTTAGATTCCATATATAAGTGATATCATGTTGGTATTCATTTTTATGACTTGATTCACTTAGTATGATAATCTCTGGGTCCATCCATGTTCCTGCAAATGGCATTACTTCATTCTTTTCAATGGCTGTGTCAATGCTGAGCGCTCACAGTTGAGTCTGGTGTTAGAAAGGCAGGCGCATCACTTCCCAGCAACTCTGTGATGTCATAAAGTCAGCAGTGAGTCTGGCTCATGCTGCCCCAGTACCTTTCCTTGGTGCCCACCACCAGGCCACACAATAAGCCCTTGCTGAGAGTTTTGGACTAGGCTGTGTATGAGGACAAGAGACACTTTTATTCCAGGGAAGAGACCAAATTGTAAGCCCAAAGCAACTTTAACTAAACACATGTGACAAATTAATCCAAAGAAACCCATATTACAGCAGAGAATGACTCATCTGTTGTGCAGGTTTCAATTGCTGGCCTTTCCCAAGGAATCGAGGTGAAAGTAAGATGCCGGATCAGCTTCCCAGGTAGCTCAGACAGGAAAGAATCTGCCTGCAATGCGGGAGACCTGGGTTTGATCCCTGGGTCAGGAAGATCCCCTGGAGAAGGAATGGCTACCCACTCCAGTACTCTTGCCTGGAGAATTCCATGGACTGGTGGGCTACCATCCATGGGTTGTAAAGAGTTGGACATGATTGAGCAACTAATATTTGTACTTTTCACAAGATGCTGGAATTTTTTCCTATGAAGTGTCAGGTTCCCGATAGGGATGAAAAGAACATTGGATCTAGTGTCAGACCTGGATTGAAATACCAGCCCCATACTTAGCAGTCACATTGCCTCAGAAAAGTTATCAGTTTCAGTGGTTCTCAAAGTAGAGTCTGGGATCCCCCGAGGAACCCCTTTCAGAGCTACATCAAGTCAAAGTGATTTTCATAATACAATGTTATTTGTCTTTTTCACTCTCTTTCTCTTAAGAGTAGGCAGAGGAGCTTTCCAGAGATTGTAAGACATGTGACATTATCACACCCATGGCTAATGGAATGTGGGCTTGTGTGTTCTTGTATTTAATTTTTTTTCTGTTTTAGAAGTAAAGTCACAGATGTAGAAAACGAATTTACAGTTACCAGGGGATAAGGGGGAGGGATAAATTGGGAAACTGGAACTAACATATATGCACTACTATAAATACAAGAGATAGCTAATAAGAATCTCATGTATAGCACAGGGAACTCTACTCAATACTCTCTAATGGCCTATCTGGGAAAAAAAAAGAAACTCTGAAAAAAGAGTGGATACCTGTATATGTATAACTGATTCACTTTGCTGTATACCTGAAACTAACTCAACACTGTACATCAACTGTATGCCAATCATCTTTTTTAATGTTCTGTTTTAATAAGTAGTGATAGAAATATCACACATAAGCAAAAGCTCTGAGATTCTCAGTAGTGTTTGAGAACCGCTGACCTAAACCTAACCTCATGCGAAGAGTTGACTCATTGGAAAAGACCCTGATGCTGGGAGGGATTGGGGGCAGGAGGAGAAGGGGACGACCGAGGATGAGATGGCTGGATGGCATCATGGACTCAATGGACGTGAGTCTGAGTGAACTCCGGGAGTTGGTGATGACAGGGAGGCCTGGCGTGCTGCGATTCATGGGGTCGCAAAGAGTCGGACATGACTGAGCAACTGAACTGAACTGAATCTCTTCATACTTCTGCTTCCACTGTGTTCCCAAGCTGCTGTAAATTAGATGAAGTGTATGACACTGGGGGCCACACACCAGAATCTCCTCTTCCTCTCAAGGCAGGCATCATTCCAGTGTGCTCAAAGTGCTCAACTCTGCCCTTTATGGGAATGAGTTTCATGCCTATTTGGAAACACCCATTGCCCCCTCTCCTTAATGCCAGGCCCTTGACACTCTCCCAGGCCATCCCAGGATCCAATTTCCTCCTTCAAGCCCCAATCCATGGCTTTTCTGTGCATATCGTGTCTATAGATATGAGGTTCACTGTACTTTAACAGGTGTACCTGCTAGACATCATAAGGCCACACCTCTGTGTGATGCAGGAAGGGTCTTTCTTCAAGTGGATGGCCAGGCTTCCCTGGTGATCCAGTGGTTAAGAATCGGCCCGCCAATGCAGGGGACACCAATTCGATCCCTGATCCAGGAGGATCCCACATGCTGCGGGACAGCTATGCCCATGTGCCGTAGCTCCTGAGCCCGTGCTCTAGAGCCTGTGAGCTGCAGCTGCTGAACGTGCATGTCACAGCAACGGAGCAGCACTCCCTAGAGCTCACGCTCTGCAACAAAGGAGCCACCGCAAGGAGAAGCCCATGCACCGCAGTCAGAGAAGGCCCACACGCAGCAACGGTGACCCAACACAGCCCAAGTAAGTAAGTAATTTTAAAAAATGAGCAGTCAACCACTCAAGGAAGGTTCCAAAACAGCACCCAGAGCTTGGAGAAGACCCCTCTGTAGGCTCTCTGGGTCTCACTCCTGGCCCAGGTGGAGCTGGGCTTGTGGTACCTTCTGCAACAGAGGAAAGATGGACCCTGGGAGCTGGAGAGGGCAGGCGATTGGCAGAAAGGACTCCCACATTGGCACGTATTATACTGTTAGCCCCTAAATCCTTTGTATTAACTTCTCGGGGCTCATTGGTTTCTTCAGAAAAATAAACACCCCACATTTCCCCATCCTGCCATGTTGGAGATCCTGGCTGACCCATTTCTTCTAGAAGAGATGGACTCTGACACTCTGTATCTGATGAAATAGAGCCAGAAACTTTGGTGGCAGCAAACCCCTCCAAGGACAGTGGGGACAGACAGAAAGTCTGGATTGAAAAGACATTTCAGGATCAAAATATCAGGACTGCCTGGACGTGGGCAGTGAGGGAGGGAGCAGCTGAGGACAACCCCAAGGATGCTGGCTTGGATCCTGATGGAGGGGAGGCCATTCCCTGAGACAGAGTGATAGGCAAAGAGCTGGACTGGACGGGATGGAGAGTAGCTAGAATTCTGCACTAAAGCTGGGGCTTGGGACTTCCCTAGCACCCTAGTGACTAAGACTTTGCCTTTCACTGCAGGGCGCATGGGTTCAATCCCTGGTTAGGTAGCTAAGATTCCACATGCCTTGTGGCCAAAAACCCAAAAATATAAAACAGAAGCAAATTCAGTAAAGACTTTAAAACAAATAAATAAGCTCAGGCTAAAGGTTGGCCAAAGGGATTCCCAGGTGGCACCAGTGAACCCACCTGCCACTGCAGGAAACATAAGAGACACAGGTTCAATCCCTGGGTTGGGAAGATGCCCTGGAGGAGGGCATGGCGACCCTCTCCAGTATTCCTTCCTGGAGAATCCCATGGACAGAGGAGTCTGGTGAGTAACAGTCCATGGGATCTCACAGAGAAAGACTCGATTGAAACGACGATACAGAGATTAACCAGAAGGTCACAAGATGGTGGCTGAATCCCCCAGGGGCAGGACTATGCTCCTGAAGCCATTTCTGGAGTGAGCAGAGTAGAGCTAGCAGCTGGAACAAGTGGCAGAAAAAGCAGCAATCTGCTCTGGAAGACTCTGCAGAGTCCCTGTCACTGATTTTTATTGCCAACTCCCTTTCCTGACTGTACTTCTGGTCTCTGACTGGATGTCCCCCTTAGTCTTCAGATCTGCTGTGCAATCCCCAAACCCTGGCTCTCCCTTTCTGCTCCCCATCATCCCTCTTCCCGGGCTTTGTCCTCTCGGATCCACTCAGAACGCTTTGCGCATCCAATGCCACTACCCCATGGCTAGTCCTGCTGCTCAGCTCAGCACACGCCCTCCCTTTCTGCACAGTCCCAGACCCAACCAGGAAATCTTGTATTGTTGCTTTGCTGAGTCCCATTATTAGGAGCTACAGGAGGGGTGAGGTCACAAAGGAAGAGCATGTAGAGCAAGAAGAGAAACGGGTCCCAGGAAATGAAAACAATAAAGTAGCCATTAGCAATCTTGGAAAACTCTTTTCCGCCCCCCTATGGTGTGTGTTTTCAAGGGAATTATTTGAAATGGCTGATTTGGAGAACTTGTGCCACTTGGGTATATCTGGATTACAGCCAAACCTCTCACCCTCAAAGTGATTCAATTGATTGTAGCAAATTGTATTCCATTCAAAAATCATATATAACAATAGAAACAACAATAAAAGTATCTGCAATCTACACCGTGTCTTCATTTGCAACAACTGTTTACACAAATGATCTCTATTAGAGAATGGAAATCGATACTACAATAGAGTACCTACTCAGACCAGTCAGAATGGTCATCATTAAAATCTACAAATAATAAATGCTGAAGAGGGTGTGGAGAAAAAAACTCTCCTATACTGTTGCTGGGAATGTAAATCAGTGCAGCCATGATGGAAACAGTATGGAGGTTCTTCAAAAAACTAAAAATAGAGTTGCCATATCATTTAGCAATCCAGCTCCTGGACATGTATCTGGAGAAAACTATAATTCAAAAAGATACATGCACCCCTAGGTTCATAACAGCACTAGTCACAACAGCCAAGACATGGAAACAACCTGAATATCCACTGATAGATGATGGATAAAGGTGTGGTACATACATACAATGGAATATTGTTATTGTTTAGTCACTCAGTCATGTCTGACTCTTTGTGACCCCATGGACTGTAGCACGCCAGGCTCCTCTGTCCAGAGATCTTCTGGGCAAGAATCCTGGAGCAGGTTGCCAGCTCCTCCTCCAGGGGCTCTTCCTGGCCGAGGGATTGAGCCTACAGCTGCTGCAGCTCCAGCATTGGCAGGCAGATTCTTTACCACTGAGCCACCAGGGAAGCCCCCTAGCCACTGTATTGCTCAGCCATAAAAAGAACAATTTGTAGCAACATGGATGGATTTAGAGATTATCAGACTAAGTGAAGTCAGAGAAACGCCAATACCATATGATATCACTTATATGTGAAATATATAATATGACACAAATGAGCTTATCTACTAAAGAGAAACAAAGTTTTGCTTGCCAGGGAGAAAGGGTGCGGGGAGGATGGATTGGGACTTTGGGATTAGCAGATATAATTACATATATTGACAGAATGGATAAATGATAAGGTCCCACTGTATAGCATAGGGAACTATATTCAACATTCTGTAATAAACCATAATGGAAAAGAAAAAAGTAAGCAAATAATCTCATATCCTAAAAATATAGGCATTCTCTTATAAATCACTACTGATTATAATTGGACATTTACTAAATATTTTGCAGGAAGATGAGAAACAATATTAGCTGGGGCTATTTGTTTAGTTTGGACCATTTGCAAGATTCTGCTTAGTGATGGGTAAACTGAAGGTCCATGGCAGCTAAGTTTCCTCCTGAGTGGTGTTACAGGGGCAGTGGTTCACCTGTTGATTCTAACCTCAGTGACACTTAGTAAATTCCCCAGAGGCTGCCTGTCAACTACTCAAAATGGATAAATGAAGGTGTACTAGTCAGGATAGGTTAGGTTATGCTGAGTGACGAACGATCCTCAGATCTTACTGGTTTAAACAGAAATGATTTCTTTATGATGCATACCCATTACCTGAAATCTAGGGGTTTATTCCACATCTTCACTCAGACCCAGGCTGGTCACAGTAGCAAGAGCGAGAGTACAAATAAAGAATCATTTACTGTTAATCCTAGAAGGGACGTGTCATTTTGCTCACATTGTCTTAACCCAAAGCCATATGAGTTGATCTAAATTCAATGGGGAATTGAAAATAGAATAAATATTTGTGAATAATTGTAAAGCTCATCAGAAGAGGAATAAAGACATCATTTTTAAACTCCATCCTCATTAAGATATTCTGCATGAAGACAAAAGCATAGAAAGTAGTAATATACAATGATCCCAGAACACATGCCAAAAATTTGAGTTATACAATGTTAGGGACAAAATACTTTCGAGGAAAAGATCATATAACTCATATCTTATCTGGCCAATAAGATTCAAGTACTTAGAGTGACTTAGCCAAGATCACACAACTAATCAGTTTGCAGGGGGCATCTCATTTCTAGACTAATAATCTTTGAGGCAGGAGTTCTGCAAAGATAGAATTTAAAAACCACAATAGCGACTTCCCTGGTGGGCCAGTGGCTATGAATCCCCCTCACAATGTAGGGGTACACGGGTTTGATCTCTGGCCACAGGACTAAGATCCCATATGCTGCAGAACAACTAAGCCTGCATGCTGCCACTACTGAGCCCCGGGGCCACAACTTGAGAGTGTGTGCACCACAGTGAGAGAGCCCACGTGATGCAGTGAAGATCCCGTGTGCCACAACTAAGACCCAACCCATGCGAGCTCAGCCACGTCAGTCCGGTTCAACTCTCTGCGACCCCAAGGAATGTAGCCCACCACGCTGCTCTGTCCATGGGATTCTCCAGGCAAGGACACTGGAGTGGGCTACCAAGCCCCTCTCCAGGGAACCTTCCTGACCTGGGATCAAACCTGAGTCTCTTATGTTTCCTGCATTGGCAGGCAGGTTATTTACCACTAGCGCTACCTTGGAAGACCCAACACAGCCAAATAAATACATACAGAAATACCACAACAATACTGAAGGCACAGCTTGCAAGTGAATTCTTTTATGTTAATAAATTATTGTTACTTTTTCATTCTATTGGTAACTAACTAGTTGCCACCTATTATGATGCAGATAAAGTCAAATCACCACTCAGAGACCCCATGTGCTCTGCAGAAACCTGGACAATTTAGACACATGAGCAGTTGTCTGTTTCTTTCTCCAAGTGCTTACCCTTCAGTAAAGCCTCAGGGTAAAACCCAAAATATTTCTTAGATAGCTAAGCTATTTTGCCAATCAAATTGATGATGACGTCTTTTCTTTTCCTATGCTGAAAATACTCAAACATTTCTTGAACAGCAGTTATATAGGTGAGTAATTTGGTAGAGAAGTTCCAGTGTCTATTTTAGGAAGGAAAATAAAAATAGTAAAATAAAACTACTCACAATAACACAATAAATGCAGTAGCATATAATTTATTTAAGTTTCCCACAGGACTGAAATGCAAATCCATAATAATATATAGAAAAATAACCTGAAGCCTGGAGTGCATAAACAAAAGTTTAGTATCAGGAGACCAAACTAATGTATAATTGGGCACAAGACTCAAGTTATAAACACATGCATAATTTCATTATTTCATTTGCTTAACCAAAAACTGTTTGTATCAAGTCCCAAGTGAAGACACAGTAAGTATTTAGGCAGGGTATAAGGGATTAATTTTGAGATTGCTTGGTGGCCATTGGCTATGAGTTATGCATATAAGACAGTGTTGATTCTTTTTTATTTCTTTCTCTTTTTTTAATTTTTTTTTTGACGTGTACCATTTTTAAAGTCTTTATTGAATTTGTCACATCATTGCTTCTGTTTCATGTTTTGGTTCCTTGGCTGCAAGGCATTTGGGATCTCAGCTCCCTGACCAGACATGAAACCCACACCCTCTACACCGGAAGGCAAAGTCTTAACCACTGGGCTTCCAGGGAAATCCCAAGACAGTGCCCATCCTAAGAGTGGGCATTTCCTGGAAACAGTTTCCTTTGTGCCTGTTCTCCTGAAAGTCTCATTATTAACTACATACCTTGACTACCAATAAGTGGATTAAGTGGTGCCTTTCAAAGTACATTAGCGTTTCCTATACATTTAATTAAAGTGGACTTCATTCCATCATCCTTAAGAACCAAAATGAAGCAGAGAGAAACCTTTCAAGGGCAGACATTGACAACAAGTACGTCTCTTACTAGGATCCTTGAAGTGATCCAGCTAGCCCTAGAGTTCAGAATTTCTCGTATAACATACAAATTCAGTGTTTTTTTCTCCTGAGCACAGAAGTGTCAGCTCATGTGTGACTGGGAAAGACAGGAGGGTCATGCTCCTGATGTGATGTGGATCTCAGGCTTTCTAATAAGGTCCCACTTGCAAGTCATTTTGTTAAGTGGTAAAAAATATTAATGCCCTGAAGTTAATAAACTGGTAAAGAGAGAAGTCAAATCAGGATGTCTCTCTGGCTCATAGGCAGATCTGGGTCAATAAACATGGTCTTATCAGACAGCTTCATCTCAGGACTTGTTAGTGCTGTAAACATCAAAAGAAAGATTTCACAGATGGGCTGACAATGTTCCAGTCTGCAGCTGGGTTGCCTTTTCATGTAGCTTATCTCACAAGAGCAAATGTTTCATCTTTGAGCTGTTTTATGTCCAAAATTTCACTTAACCGCCTGATTTTTTTTTCCCAAGGACTATAACAAGTGACTACAAGATTCCTACCCCAGTGCTTTGCAATGATGGGTATCCATTAGAATCATCTTGGAAACATTTTAAAAATTGCATGCCTGGGTCTCACTCTCAGAAACTCTAATTTAACCAGTCTGGAGTAGGGCCCACGCATAGTATTTTTTTAAAGCACCTTAAGTAATCCTGCAGTCACGGTGGAGAACTGTTGTCTCCAATTCTCTCGCTCTCTGGGGCTTGCAAAAGTGAGCCTCTGTGGCTTCCAAGATAAAATCTTTTATTGCCTTTTTGTATTAATCCCCCATAAGAATATTTTTATTAGACTAAAGAAAATATCCAGCTCTTGCCTCTGACTTGACTTTTATCCCTTGGCTTTGAGGATGGTGATGGACAATGTGTGAAGAAAGGGAGCAGAGAGCCAGAGCAGTGTGGCGGGGGAGTCCAGGTCACCTCATTCCTGCTGCCCTTTGCTGTACACACACGTCAAGACAGTGCAGTGGAAGAGGGAGGCCAGAATGCAGGCTCTACCGTCCTAAGGGGCACCTGAGGAACCCATGAGTGGCCTACGGGCTGGTGGGAGAGGCAAATCCAACAAGAAAGAGTGACCGTATGTTGGAGGGAATGTAAATTGGCACAGCCACTATGGGGAACGGCATGGCAGTTCCTTAAAGTACTGAAAGGAAAGCTACCGTATGATCTGGCAATCCCACTCTTGAGCATATATCCAGGGAAAACCATAATTCTGATTAATATGCACCTCAGTGTTCACCACAGCACTATTCACAATAGCCAAAACCTGGAATTAACCTAATGTCCGTTGCTAGAAGAATGGGTAAACAAGATGCGGTACTTACATACAATGGAATATTGCTGCTGCTGCTAAGTCGCTTCAGTCGTGTTCGACTCTGTGCGACCCCATAGATGGCAGCCCACCAGGCTCCCCCGTCCCTGGCATTCTCCAGGCAAGAACACTGGAGTGGGTTGCCATTGCCTTCTCCAATGCATGAAAATGAAGTCGCTAGACTCCTCGTGACCCCATGGACTCTAGCCCACCAAGCTTTTCCTTCCATGAGATTTTCCAGGCAAGAGTACTGGAGTGGGATGCCATCGCCTTCTCCGGGAATGTTAGTCACAAAAAAGAATGAAATAGAATGAACCTAAAGATTGGCATACTAAGTCAGACAGAGGAAGACAAATTCATATGATATCACTTACATATGGAATCTAAACAATGAATACAAATGAACTGATTTACAAAACAGAAACAGACTCATAGGATACAAACTTGTGGATATCAGGGAGGCAGAGGGCAGGGGAGGGATAAGGTGGGAGTCTGGAACTGACCTATACACACTGCTGTATTCAAAATAGATAACCTTTCATGACGATGGAGCCAAAGGAAAGAAGGAGGCCCCTGCCCCTCCCAAAGCTGAAGCCAAAGCAAAGGCCTTGAAGGCCAAGAAGCAGTGTTGAAAGGCATCCACAACCACTAACAAAAGAGTAGACCCAGACTTCCCCACGTCCCAGCAGCCCAAAATGCTGCAGCTCAGGAGGCAACTCAAGCATCCTCGGAAGAACGCCCCCAGGAAAAACAAGCTTGACCACTGTCATCATCAATTGCGCCCTCTCTACCCAGTCAGCCATGAAGAAAATAGAGGACACCACCACACTGGTGTTCAGTGTGGACGTCAAGGCCAACAAGCAGCAAATTAAACAGGCCATGAAAAGGCTCTACGCCACTGATGAGGCTAAAGTCAGCACCCTGATCAGGCCTGACAGAAGAAGGCAGGCATATGTCCAACTGGCTCCAGACTAAGACGCTTTGGATGTTGCCAACAAAACCGAAATCATCTAAACTGAGTCCAGCTGGCTGATTCCAAGTATAAAAGTTTTCATTATAAAAATAAAATGAAATAGATAAACAGCAAGGACCTGCTGCATAGCACAGGGAGCTCTGCTAAATATTCTATCATAAGCGAAATGGGAAAAGAATTTGAAAAAGAATAGATATATGTCTATGTGTAACTGAATCGCTTTGCGGCACGCCTGAAACTAACACAACATTGTCGATCAACTAAACCCCAGTATAAAATAAAAACTAAAATAAATAAATAAATAATGACTGCGGGTACTGGTGACCTCACCCACTGTATGGACCAAGGGGCAGCAAACCCTCCCAAGATCCATCTCTAACTGACTTGCCCCTCTGATTGTAACTGAGTCAGCAAAGCCCCAGGGGATCCCCTTTCTCACCCAGCTCCACAGACCGGTTTGTAAAGATACCATTTCACAGGGTTTATCTTTATCACTTGCTTTGATCTCACACACACACAAGATCTTTGCCCTAAAGACTGGATTGGGTTTTTCAGGTGTCTCCTCAGTGATCCTCAGAAATGATGCCTTATCTGGGAGAAAGCCCAAAGAGTACAAATAAGGCTCAGCTGGACTCACTGATGACTGCTAGCATCAGACTTATTGCCAATTCAGAGTTTACCGGAAATTGCCAAACCC
>SJXQ01006344.1:203553-223971 GCA_006408695.1 Aepyceros melampus | reverse complement strand
CGTGTGGCGGGAAAAGCATCTACTCTGCCAGAATGCTATGTTCAGGGAAGCCAGCTGTAAACTCTAGAGAAACAGCTCAGGTAACAAGTAAATAACAAGCTAATGGAGAGAGGACAAAAGAGTAAAGACCTAATCAACACAACAGGCGGCAAGGAAAGAGACCAAGCGGGACATAGAAACAGGCAGGAGGAACAGGAGCAGAGTAAGGACTAGCACACCAGCTACGAGACAGGAGGCCGTCCGCGCAGGCCAGAGCAGCAGCAAGCACGTGCGGCAGCTGTAAGGACGGGAAGCCGGTAAGGAGACCAGCAGCAAGCTGGCCCAGCTCTCAGACACCAGGTGCCACAGACTGAAGGCTGAAGGAGCACCTGAAAGAAACCGGGAGACGCACACTCGAGGCGCGCCGCAGGCCAGGGGGGCAACCAGGTCGTGGTCAGGACCTGCTTCTGACTTCCTGCCCTTTAGTCGGGAGGCCCCAGTTCTAGGTCACTATTTCTATAGGATCTGTCAAAGATCTGGGGCAAAATCTACGTTAAAAAGTATTGATTAAAGTGCTCCTTAGGGAAGCACAAGATTAGTTAAACTAACAGTTAATAAATTACGACATACCCATATAATGAAACATCAGGCCGCCATAAAACCCACCTTCTCAGTGACGACTTCCTGTCACGGAGATGGGCCTTCACGGCGGCTGAACCCCGTGCGACCCCGCACTCGCCCCGGAGCCCGGGCGCGCGCCCACCTTGTCCTCTGCCTTGATGGAGCGCAGCCTCATGGCACGGCAGCTGAACTCCAAGCGGCCCCGCACTCGCCCCGGAGCCCGGGCGCGCGCCCACCTTGTCGTCCACCTTGATGGAGCGCAGCCTCATGGTGAGCTGGAAGCGCAGGAAGTTGTTGGTGCCAATGGACTGCAGCTCCAGCAGCTTGCACAGCGCCACCAGCTGCGGGCGCGTGAGGTTGTCCAGGGTCAGCTCGTCCTCAAACAACTTGGAAAAACGCATGATTTCCTCGTTGCTGGGCCTCTCGCCCGTCTCTCGGATCTGCGGGAGCCATCGTAAGGGTCACTGGCAGCAGGCTGTGTGCCCCCCGGCACCCCCACAGCTCCCGGGCACACGCCTCAAGTCAGGACAAAGCAGAAGGACAGCTCAACACTCAGGCACCCCCACAGGGAGCGGCCCCTGGGACCTGGGGTGTCAGGCAGCACACGGAGTCCAGTCCCTGGACCTGGCATGCTGTGCCAGCAGGGCAGAGACGGCTGGCAGGAAGAAGCTGGGGTCTCTCCATGTGGGGCAGGAGGCCCGCCTCCTCCCTGACTGTGGACGTGGCCGTGGGGCAGTCTGTCCCCTCCTTCCCAGCCCAGGCCCCGCTTGTCACAACTGTGGGCCCTCGGTTCCTCCCCCAGGGCCGAGGCAGTCAGGAGACCCAGATGAGGCTGGTGGACGGCAGTGCACATCCTCAGGGCAGCGGTGTGGCCTCCACGGGCGCAGGGCGGGACCAGTTACATCCCTCCAGCCCCGGCCCTGAACCCCAGCCTCACCGTGCACAGTGAAAGAGGGGGAAGGGCGGCAAGGAGCGCCTCCCGAGAAGGCAGGGGCCCCAGCCTCTAACCAGCGCCGGGGACCACAGGCCCAGCCACGGGGACAAAGCACCACAGCACCTTCTGGAAGAACACGGAGAAGTCTTTGGTGGCACTCGGCCCCTCTGTGCTCACCCCGTGCGCACAGCCACATCCTTTTCCAGGGGCTGCTCCGATGGCAGGATGCATCCAGCTCATCATGAGGTGACCCGCAGGGGCCTCACCCCATCCTCCCCCACAGGCTGAGCTCGTCCCAACGCCACCACTGGACACGGAGTCCATCTCTGCTTCCACCGTCGCACCTCCCCTCACGAGGATGACTCGCCCGCAGGAGTGAAGCCTGTTGCTTGTCAGACAGTCGCTTCCTGATGCTCCACCACAAGCTTAGTTTCCCTTCATCTGAAAACATCCTGATTTCCCCCTCATTCCAGTTTTTTCTAAATTTTTAATTTAATTTTTATTTTTGCTGAGTACAGGACTGAGTTCACAGCTCTTTTTTTCCCAGCACACAAAGAAACACTTCCCAGCTCCTCCCGACCTCCAGGCTTCTGACGAGAAACGCACTCGCATCCAAACTGTCCTGCACTCTCTCTCATCACTTCCGACACTGTCTGTCCTTCCAGTGTGCTCGTCTGACCGTCTGTCCTTCCAGCGTGCTCGTCTGTCTTCGTGTGGGTTTCTGTGGGTGCATCCTGTCTGGGATTCAAGTCTGTAGATCCATGTCTTTTACTGTAACTGGGAAACGGCCAGTGGCAACACGCCCCACGGTGTCTGTCCACTCAGCGCTGGCGCCCACCAACTGCCTTTTCTCACTGAGGTCCTTCCTCCTGGTTCTCAGCACGAGGAGCGATGTTCAAAGGAGGCTGGGCACTCTGGGTTGGGGGCTATGAGGTCCTGGCACTCTCGCCTTCTGTCCTAGCGGGCTCTCTCCTACAGCACTCTGGCGGGGGTGTGACACCCCGCGTTCACGGGCGCGTAACAGACAGTCTGGCATCTACCGATCCAGAATAACAGCCACAGTTGTCTACATCGCCCCTGTGGACTTTCCTGGGTGTGCAAAAGCCGTATTTCAAACTCTCCAACCACAGACCCCGACCTCTGTTTCCCTTCCTGCCCAATCAGAGACGCCTCCAGCTGACCACTCCTGCCGCACCAGGGGTACAGGCCGAGCCACGGCTCCACCTCCCCTCATTTCCTGGCCCCCATTTCTGCGAACTGTGAGCAGGTGCTCCCTCAACAGCCCTGAGCTCTCTGTGACGTCACTCAGTCGTAACCGGAAATTGCATTCCGGGCATGTTCTGGAGCAGGTGGGATGTGGCCTGTACTGAGGTCGGGGCAGAGGCTCTTCCGACTGCTGGACTGGGTGGGTGGACTCTGGGCTCCCGTTAGCATGCTCGCTGGCTGGGAGGGGCAGGAGAGCCTCCCGCCTGGTCCCTCTTGACGCCACTCTAGCAGGGAGGACGGGGTGGGGGAGCGAGCCAGCCCTTGCAGACCTCACTGACAGAGCCCCGCTGGCACGGCCGCCACCGCCCAGCATGCGGGGGACGAGTTGCCCGTGGCGTCTGGCTGCAGCAGAGCAGCACTCGGATGCCTTCTGTCTTGCCAGGTGACCCCTTTCCCCTGGTCAGAGGGTGGGCTTTCAAGGTCTGTCCTCACCAGTGACTTCTGGCTTCTTCAGGTCCAAGGCTGGGTCTCTGAGGCACAAAGACTTCCCGTGTCACTCCTGGGGTCTCAAGGGCTTCTCCCTGCTTTCTGGACTTCTCATGCACGTTTCCACCTCACGTCAGGAGGAAAGTATGCGCCGTCCACTTCTCAAGAGCAGAGATCTGGCCGCCCCCCATCTCCCAGGAATCCGGGCACTGAGCTCAGGACACCTGCTCAACGTCACACAACAGCGAGGGGCAGGACCCAACCAAGGCTGCCTGCCCTCAGGCCGCCTGTCCCCAGGTGGGGCGGCCACGCGGCAGGCTTTTCACAGAGCGGGGACACCGTGTCTCTTCATGCCTGCGAAGTGTGGTGCTGATCTGCTTCTGAGGAACAAGACGGAAATTCCCGTGTTCAGGTAAAACGGGAATCTCAGAGGATGGATTTAAGAGTAATCAGCTCAAGAGGAAGAGAGGATAGGTAACCAGATGTACTGGAGGGCGTGGTGTTTAATGAGACGATGGAAGCACCAGAACCAGGAAACAGCACAGAAACACCGCCTCGGACGTTACTGCGAGACGGCTAAATGCAAACTAAATCTGAGGCACTGCAGAGAAAGATGCCATCTTCAGAGGACAGCGACAGGCCTGGCGGCTGACACGCACTTAGCAGCATCTTTAAACGTGAAAAAGACCCGTGAGCCCCGGGTCCTCTGCCCAGCGACACTGTGCAGGAGGGAGGCTAATGTAGAGGGGACTCGTCCAGGGGAGGAAACAGGCAGGAAGGCCCGGGTCAGGAGGAGAAACACGTGGTGGAGCACAGACATTAGCTCGGGCGCAGAGACGCAGGCAACGCTCGCAAGGGAGAGGGCAAAGTGCGGCGGGGACCCCGTGGGGCCCCAACACACGTGTGGCAGGAAAAGCATCTACTCTGCCAGAATGCTATGTTCAGGGAAGCCAGCTGTAAACTCTAGAGAAACAGCTCAGGTAACAAGTAAATAACAAGCTAATGGAGAGAGGACAAAAGAGTAAAGACCTAATCAACACAACAGGCGGCAAGGAAAGAGACCAAGCGGGACATAGAAACAGGCAGGAGGAACAGGAGCAGAGTAAGGACTAGCACACCAGCTACGAGACAGGAGGCCGTCCGCGCAGGCCAGAGCAGCAGCAAGCATGCGCGGCAGCTGTAAGGACGGGAAGCCGGTAAGGAGACCAGCAGCAAGCTGGCCCAGCTCTCAGACACCAGGTGCCACAGACTGAAGGCTGAAGGAGCACCGGAAAGGACCCGGGAGACGCACACTCGAGGCGCGCTGCAGGCCAGGGGGGCAACCAGGTCGTGGTCAGGACCTGCTTCTGACTTCCTGCCCTTTAGTCGGGAGGCCCCAGTTCTAGGTCACTATTTCTATAGGATCTGTCAAAGATCTGGGGCAAAATCTACGTTAAAAAGTATTGATTAAAGTGCTCCTTAGGGAAGCACAAGATTAGTTAAACTAACAGTTAATAAATTACGACATACCCATATAATGAAACATCAGGCCGCCATAAAACCCACCTTCTCAGTGACGACTTCCTGTCACGGAGATGGGCCTTCACGGCGGCTGAACCCCGTGCGACCCCGCACTCGCCCCGGAGCCCGGGCGCGCGCCCACCTTGTCCTCTGCCTTGATGGAGCGCAGCCTCATGGCACGGCAGCTGAACTCCAAGCGGCCCCGCACTCGCCCCGGAGCCCGGGCGCGCGCCCACCTTGTCGTCCACCTTGATGGAGCGCAGCCTCATGGTGAGCTGGAAGCGCAGGAAGTTGTTGGTGCCAATGGACTGCAGCTCCAGCAGCTTGCACAGCGCCACCAGCTGCGGGCGCGTGAGGTTGTCCAGGGTCAGCTCGTCCTCAAACAACTTGGAAAAACGCATGATTTCCTCGTTGCTGGGCCTCTCGCCCGTCTCTCGGATCTGCGGGAGCCATCGTAAGGGTCACTGGCAGCAGGCTGTGTGCCCCCCGGCACCCCCACAGCTCCCGGGCACACGCCTCAAGTCAGGACAAAGCAGAAGGACAGCTCAACACTCAGGCACCCCCACAGGGAGCGGCCCCTGGGACCTGGGGTGTCAGGCAGCACACGGAGTCCAGTCCCTGGACCTGGCATGCTGTGCCAGCAGGGCAGAGACGGCTGGCAGGAAGAAGCTGGGGTCTCTCCATGTGGGGCAGGAGGCCCGCCTCCTCCCTGACTGTGGACGTGGCCGTGGGGCAGTCTGTCCCCTCCTTCCCAGCCCAGGCCCCGCTTGTCACAACTGTGGGCCCTCGGTTCCTCCCCCAGGGCCGAGGCAGTCAGGAGACCCAGATGAGGCTGGTGGACGGCAGTGCACATCCTCAGGGCAGCGGTGTGGCCTCCACGGGCGCAGGGCGGGACCAGTTACATCCCTCCAGCCCCGGCCCTGAACCCCAGCCTCACCGTGCACAGTGAAAGAGGGGGAAGGGCGGCAAGGAGCGCCTCCCGAGAAGGCAGGGGCCCCAGCCTCTAACCAGCGCCGGGGACCACAGGCCCAGCCACGGGGACAAAGCACCACAGCACCTTCTGGAAGAACACGGAGAAGTCTTTGGTGGCACTCAGCAACAGCGAAACACTGCATGTGTGCCGTGCCTGCACGTGTGTCTGTGTGTGTTCACGCATGGAGTGTGCGAGGAAGACCTGACTCAGAGCCGCTTCAGTGACAGCGTCCTGGAGAAGCTGCACCTGCTAGATCAGAGGGAAGGGGTGGCTGGCAGGTACCCAGGGTGAGGACGGCGCCGAGTCAGAGGCCCCGGGCCGGAGTCCAGGGCGCCCACTCACCCAGCAGGCGCGCCCTCAGCGGCGGGGCCCAGCTTGCCCGCCTTCTGGTCGGCCTCCAGCTGCGCCAGCAGGGCGTCCATCTGCCCGATCATCTGCTGCACACGCTTGGTCAGCCTTTGGCTGGCTTTAGACTCTTCCACATACATTTCTTCGCCAGTCTTTGAAAGTTCCTTCTTGATCTCCTGTAAAATCCTAGTAAAATTATTTAGTTGTAAATAGACCATCTTAGGGCGAAACCTCAAGCTTACTTTTCGTAAAGTACGTGGGTCAGTCCAGACTGCATCATGGAAGTGGAAAGGTCTGGGCCGTGGTGGCGCAGGCCCGTAGCTCCAGCCACAAAGCTGCGGACTTACATGGTTTTTGTACCAAAGGAAATTCGGACTCTTTTCTGAACCCTGACTGTTTTCCTAACGGAAAAAGAATCAAGGAATGGGGCTGTCTGCTTTCCCTAGGATCAAGTGTTACCGGGAACAATGGGAGGTGACACGGGGATTAGAGGACCCGCACAATGAGAGGGCTGCCACAAGGAGGAGGAGAAAACGGCCATTGATTTTTACCAATCTCAAAAAGAAACAAAGAACGAGTATGAAAGAAAGTCTCTTTCGGGAAGTCAGGAACAAACATAAGGTTTCACACACCAAGTGACCAGGCTGCTCGTCTGATGCCCTCATGTGTTTAGAAACTTAAAAGATGCCTGCTCGCCGCCTACAAGAGCGAGTGGCCAGCATTCCAGGGGACGTGGCCCACGGGAACACTGGAGGAGCTGCCGAGTAGGATTTCCTAAAACTCAGTTTTCCCTCCAAAGGCCAGCGGGCCTGGCCTGCTGGAAGCGTGGCCGGGTGCTGAGCGCACCCTACCTGGCTATAGTCCTGGACGTCCCCCTTTAGCAGCTCCAACTCCTCCTTCTCCTTCGTCTGGCAGACACCCACAGAGCCACCACCACCTGATCGAGAAGCAGCATCACCCCAAAGGTCTCCTCGTGTCAGGAGCCCCCCACCCGGGACTTCTGTCATGACAGACTCATTGCTGGGATTCTGACAAACGGTGTCACACGGCTCGAGCTGCGTCACTCTGAGATCCACCGGGATGGCGTGTTCCTTTAACCGCCATGTACAATGCCACCTGCCAGGACACGGAACCTGCTCACCCATCATCATGGCTGTTCTCTGCTGTTGTTCAGTCGCTCAGTCATATCTGACTCTTTGCGACCCCACAGACTGCAGCACGCCAGGCCTCCCTGGCCATCACCAACTCCCAGAGCTTACTCAAACTCATATCCATCGAGTAGGTGATGCCATCCAACCATCTCATCCTCTGTCATCCCCTTCTCCTCATGCCTTCAATCTTTCCCAGCATCAGGGTCTTTTGTAATGAGTCTACAAAACACGGCTGGTCCCTTGAATTTCCACATACGTTAGAATAAGCTTGTCAACGTCACAACAAAGGATGCTGGGATTGTGGTGGTCTTGAATCCACAGATCAGTTCAGTTCAGTCGCTCAGTCGTGTCTGAATCTCTGCGACTCCATGAACTGCAGCATGCCAGGCCTCCCTGTCCATCACCAACGCCCAGAGTTCACTCAGACTCACATCCATCGAGTTGGTGATGCCATCCAGCCATCTCATCCTCTGTCGTCCCCTTCTCCTCCTGCCCTCAATCCCTCCCAGCATCAGGGTCTTTTCCAATGAGTCAACTCTTCGCATGAGGTGGCCAAAGTACTGGAGTTTCAGCTTTAGCATCATTCCTTGCAAAGAACACCCAGGACTGATCTCCTTTAGAACAAACTGGTTAGATCGCCTTGCAGTCCAAGGGACTCTCAAGAGGCTTCTCCAACACCACAGTTCAAAAGCATCAATTCTTTGGCTCTCAGCTTTCTTTACAGTCCAACTCTCACATCTATACGTGACCACAGGAAAAACCATAGCCTTGACTAGACGGACCTTTTTTGGCAAAGTAACGTCTCTGCTTTTGAATATGCTATCTAGGTTGGTCAGGACTTTCCTTCCAAGGAGCAAGCATCTTTTAATTTCACGGCTGCAATCACCATCTGCAGTGATTCTGAAGCCCCCCAAAATAAAATCTGACACTGTTTCCACTGTTTCCCCATCTATTTCCCATGGAGTGATGGGACCAGATGCCATGATCTTCGTTTTCTGAATGTTGAGCTTTAAGCCAACTTTTTCTCTCTCCTCTTTCACTTTCATGAAGAGGCTTTTTAGCTCCTCTTCACTTTCTGCCATAAGGGTGGTGTCATCTGCCTATCTGAGGTTATTGATATTTCTCCCGGCAATCCTGATTCCAGCTTGTGCTTCCTCCAGTCCAGCATTTCTCATGATGTACTCTGCATAGAAGTTAAATAAGCAAGGTGACAATATACAGCCTTGATGTATTCCTTTTCCTATTTGGAACATCTGTTGTTCCATGTCCAGTTCTAACTGTTGCTTCCTGACCTGCGTATAGTTTCTCAAGAGGCAGATCAGGTGGTCTCTTTCAGAATTCTCCAGTTTATTGTGATCCACACAGTCAAAGGCTTTGGCATAGTCAATAAAGCAGAACTAGATGTTTTTCTGGAACTCTCTTGCTTTTTCCATTATCCAGTGGATGTTGGCAATTTGATCTCTGGTTCCTCTGCCTTTTCTAAAACCAGCTTGAACATCTGGAGGTTCACAGTTCACATATTGCTGAAGCCTGGGTTGGAGAATTTTGAGCATTAGCTGGGGAGAATTAACGTCTTACCAACATTAAGTCTTCGTGTCCAGGAGTGCAGTGAAGCTTGCTACTTCTTGCTTTAATTTACCTCAACAACAGTTTATAGCATCTTATACAGGTCTTCGTGCCTATTTCCAAATTTACCCCAAGCAGTTGACTTTTGGGGTGTGATCCACCTGTGACGTTTGTGGAAATTCCAGCTTGGCTGTTCATCTCTAGCACTAAGTACTATGCACTCTCCGGTGGCCGTGTCATCTGTGAACAGTCCACTTCCACGTGACTCTACCTCCTCCTCGTCTAACCATCCTGGCCAGACCCTGCGGCTGATGCGGAGCAGGTGGGGAGCAGACACCCCCAGCTGTCGGGGGTCCTCTGATCAGGGGCGCCCCTCGCGGCCCTGTGGTCAGAAGGCTCACCCCGTCAGCTGAGGACAGGGCTCAGTTCAGCCCAGTGCTTTCCGCACCTCTGCTGAGAGGACCGCTCACGGTCTCGCTCTTGTCTGCCAATGTGCTCGTGACACTAATATTTCTGTATTCCTTAGACAAGCATGATGCATTTTCTAACTTAACTATTTGGTCACGTTAATCCTTATTCGTGAACACCTGTTAACCACTCTGACTGCACGGGGTCTTCGCCGCCGCGTGCAGGCCTCCTTCACTTGTGCTGGCGTCTCCTGGCGCAGAGCACAGGCCCGAGCGTGTGGGCTTCAGCAGCGGCGGCTAGCAGGCTGAGCATGTGGGACCCTCCCGGACCAGAGATGGAACGGCACCCCCGCACGGGCAGGCGGACTCTTGACCACTGACCGCCAGGGTAGCCAGTCATGATGCACCGTCCTTCTCACAGAGCAGGTGCACCTCACGTCCTGGAGTTTGCGGAGAACCGCAGTCTGGGCAGGACAGACCCCTTCTGCGGCTGCCTCTGACGCTCCTGGCGCGGCCTCGGGAGGCCCTCATCTCAGGCTCCTCCTTCTCTTTAGCTTCCTGCCGAGAGTGTGTGCAGCGCAGGAAGGACTTCTTCCCTCCATGTGCACACCAGCACCGCGTGCTGCGTTACCCTGAAGCCTCTCCCTGTGGTGAGGTTTTCAGCGACACAGTGTCCTGGAGCTACTCGGGTTCTCTGTCCCTGCAGACGGCCGACACCCCAAGACCCCCGCACCGCAGACAGGGAACGGCACTGCCCTGCTCTCTGAGGCATCTTTCTCATGAACTGAGTTCTTTGTTTGAAGTTTTGTGTGCTTCCTGCTAAGTCATCCTTGGCAACCCTTAGTTCACAAGCTCTCCTGAGAGGTGAAACATCCTTCTCTGTCTCAGGCCTTAATCCAGCGGCAACGGGATGCCTCTCTCTCCACAAGGACAGCCAGTCATCCTGGCCTGAGTGTGGACTGATGAGCCCTTCCTCCAGGCTGCGCTCTATGGCCCTGACCAGACCCCGCCTGTTCTGCCTCCCGCCTCAGCCCCAAACTGCCTTCAAAATGACCCTGGCTCCTCTGGCCCCGACGCTTCCCAGGTCTCCTTTCAAGCCGAGACCAGCCCAGGCTCGCGGGAGCCTCTTTCCTCGAGCCTCCCGTCGCTGACGTGGAGTGCTGGTCTTCAGCCGTCTTCCAGGCCATGACCAGGTGAAGCAGAGCCCACTGGACATATCCCAGGCTACGCCAGCCCCACGCACCACTGGCCCCCAAAGCTGCGCCTGCAGACACAGCTCACTGCAGCAGGCCCCTCAGACGGACACTTCATGCTTTCTCTTCTCACAGAACAGCTTTTCTCCACCCCAGGCCCCGTCACAGGCCCTTCCCACCCCCAGCCTGGAGGGCTTGCGTCCCCCAGCTCCTCCGAGGCCCTGCAGTGGGGCTTTCCCCTCCACTTCCGATGACCCCATGCTGCCCCTCAGGGCTCCTCCATCCTCAGACCGTACCCACTGGGCCCTCGGCACACTTCACGAAGCCCAGCCCCACCCAGGTGTTGGCAGGCGTGACCTCACAGGGTTCCCCACGCCACAACTTGCTGGGAACCCCCAGATGCAACCTGCGCCCTGCTTCCTCGCTCCTACTCCAGCTACTGATGCTGCTCGCACGCAGCACGTCGGAAGGGGACAGTAGGCGGGTCTCCGCAAGGACCGCACCGGCCTCCCTGCTGGGCATCCTGCCCGAGGAGCACGGGCTCAGCCAAGGCCGGGCCGCCTCCCCTCTGGGCTCGCTCTCCATGCCCCGTGACCGTCCACCGTCACCCTCCGCAGCCAGGCTTCAGCCATCCAGGCCCGCATCGTCGGGAGCCCCTGGAGCCACTCCCTCTGGCGAGCGCTGTTACCTTCAAGCCTTCCAGGACGGGTGCGCTGTCCTTCAAGACCTCGGAAGGCAGGGTCACAGCAGGATCCTCTGGCTGCAGCTCAGCCACCGGCCTCCCCGGGGCGCCTTCAGCCACCACCTCGGGCTCCGCTTCCTTCTGAAACGCAAGGCCGCTGCCGGCTCAGCACCCCCACAGGACCGCAGTCTTCTGGGGCGTCCACACCAGCAGACACACCGCGGGCCAGAGGGCGGTCTCCGTGACGGTGGAGGTCTGCGGAGCCTGGCTGGCCGGCAGCAAGCCCACCCCCACGAGGCTCCCCTGCAGGACGCTCCAAGCCGGCGCCGAGCGGGGTGAGGCACACTCACGCCGCTCCTCCTCCAGGCCCCAGTGTCCACAGGGCCTCGACCCTCAGCTTCAGGGCCTCGGGCCCAGGCTGGCAGCGCCCGCTTCGCCCCCCGCCCGCCCTGCCCGCCCTGCTCACCGCTGCCTGGGCCACGGCTGCCTGGCTCTTCCGCTGCAGCTCCTTCTCGCGGTGTCCTGCTGGATGGCCGCCTCCTCCTGCAGCGTGGCCTCCAGCTTGGCCTTGTTGTCCACCTGCTCGCCCTCCACCTCGGCCACCTTCACCTGGGCTTCCTTCGCCTTTAGGGAGGGGAGCCCGTGAGCGTGCCCTGACGAGGGGCAGGTGTCCCCACCAGCGCAGCCCCGGCGCCCAGCCAGTGCCTCTGGGTGTCGTCCCTTCCAGGCCTGATTCCCGAGGAGGAGGACCCCAAGGGTCACCTTCCCACGTCCCGCAGGACCCTCAGGGGAGGAAGGACAGACGAGAGCGAGCGCTGCGGGCGTCTCCCTGAGCAGTGAGGGGCCTGACAGCGAGCGGCAGAGGGCCTGGCCACACGCACCACGATCTCTGGGAGGGTCTGCAGAGTAGACTTGAGCTGGTCGGCGGGCGACAGGGTCTCGGGCAGGTACATGGCCCGGGACAGGATGAGCAGCGACGTCGGGATCTCCTGGTGCAGGTGCAGCTCCAGCCACTGCGAGCGGGAGTGCGAGACCCAGGCTCACCTCCAGCCCGGCCGCCCACAGGGCCTGGCCGAACCCTCCCCTCCTCTGGTTTGCGTCGGGGCGGGGAGGGGAGGGGGTGCAGGCTGGCAGCGACAACCACGGTAGCACCTAAGTGGACCCGTCACCCGAGCGAGCTCCTCCAGAAACACCTCAAGCCCTCCAAGGGGCCCACTGGCCGCCCACCCGCTGCCCACCTCAGTCCCATGAGCGGCAGACGCCTCGCGGTGAAGCCACGGGAACTGGGAAACAATGAGCAGGACAAGACGCCAGGCGCTGCTGAGAGCAGGGCCCTCGGAGGTCGGGCTGGCCCAGTCTCACTTGCCCACACCCCCGGCCTCAGCAGAGGGACACCTGGGGCTCTCACA
This sequence comes from Aepyceros melampus, assembly GCA_006408695.1. Classification (NCBI taxonomy): domain Eukaryota; kingdom Metazoa; phylum Chordata; class Mammalia; order Artiodactyla; family Bovidae; genus Aepyceros; species Aepyceros melampus. The sequence continues at coordinate 211,516 of SJXQ01006344.1, read as the reverse complement.
GGAAGCTGGCCGGCCCCTCGGGCACCCTCCCGAGACCCGGCGGAGCGGCAGGAAAGACCCCAGCGGTGGCCCAGCCCCCCGCCCAGCGCACCTGCCTCAGCTGGCCCCGCAGGCGGTCTTCTGTGACGCCCAGGCCCGCATGCCGCGGGCCCGACATGCCGCCTGCAGCTCCTTGACGTTCAGGCTGTCCACACCCTCCTCGGCGATCAGCTGTCAAAGGAAGAAGCCAGTGACCCCTGGAGGGCTCATCCTCCTCAGGGAGGGTCTATGCTGTCAGCGTGCACACGCCACTCTAAGCGTGTGATTAGAACCTTCCTAACACACTCTGCCAAATACGAGATAAACACCCACCCTGACCCAAGGTGCTAGTTCTGAATTTGCAGGGACCAGACAGTCTGACAGAGGGCGGGACCTCAGGGTCAAGGGCCAGGACACACCGCGGGATGCAAAGACGCCCACCAGGCCCAGGCCCCACTCTGCCTGAACCCCGCAGTCCTCCCATTCCCCTACATGGCCAGCGTCCTCTGTGTTCCCAGGACAGGAGAGGAAGGACTGGACTTGGGTGACTGCGCTCAAGATGCCTCCTGACCCTCCCTGTGCAGCCTGAGGCCGTGGGGAAGCACACAGGAGTGCCCGAGGCAGACGGCACAGCACTGGGGTCTCGAGGAGCCTGTGCCGGGATGAGGGACGGGAGAGAAGGATGGCGGGTGACAGTGCCCCGTCAACCGGGGACAGTCGCAGCACCACATGCAGCCGTGCGGGTCCGTCACACCTGACGGGTGGTCTCAAGGCACGGCCGGGAGACGGTGCTGAGCTGCACCCACAAGGACCTCACACAGCCCCTTCAGACACAGCCGCCCCCGGGCACGAGTCTGCTCTACCCTCTGTTGTCCGCACGCTGCGGAAGCTTCCGAGAGGCCCTGAAGACCCACACAGCCCGTGTTGGTGAGCACACTGCACCCACCACGGTCCTGCTCCCACCGCTCGCCCAGGGCGGGACGTCTGGCCTGTCTCCAGCGCTGAGTGGCAATGAGGCGCGGCGTGAGGACTCGCCCTGCCCGTCCTCCAGCAGTGCCCGTGGCCCCTCTGTGCTCACCCCGTGCGCACAGCCACATCCTTTTCCAGGGGCTGCTCCAATGGCAGGATGCATCCAGCCATCATGAGGTGACCCGCAGGGGCCTCACCCCATCCTCCCCCGCAGGCTGAGCTCATCCCAACGCCACCACTGGACACGGAGTCCATCTCTGCTTCCATCGTCGCACCTCCCCTCACGAGGACGACTCACCCGCAGGAGTGAAGCCTGTTGCTTGTCAGACACAGTCGCTTCCTGATGCTCCACCACAAGCTTAGTTTCCCTTCATCTGAGAACATCCTGATTTCCCCCTCATTCCAGTTTTTTCTAAATTTTTAGTTTAATTTTTATTTTTGCTGAGTACAGGACTGAGTTGACAGCTCTTTCTTTTTTCCCAGCACACAAAGAAACACTTCCCAGTTCCTCCCGGCCTCCAGGCTTCTGATGAGAAACACACTCGCATCCCAACTGTCCTGCAGTCTCTCTCATCACTTCCGACACTGTCTTTCCAGCGTGCTCGTCTGTCTGTCCTTCCAGCATGCTCGTCTGTCTTTCAGCGTGCTCGTCTGTCCTTCCAGTGTGCTCATCTGTCTGTCCTTCCAGCGTGCTGGTCTGTCTGTCTTCCCAGTCTGCTCGTCTGTCTGTCCTTCCAGCGTGCTCATGTGTCTGTCCTTCCAGTGTGCTCGTCTGACCGTCTGTCCTTCCAGCGTGCTCGTCTGTCTTCGTGTGGGTTTCTGTGGGTGCATCCTGTCTGGGATTCAAGTCTGTAGATCCATGTCTTTTACTGTAACTGGGAAACGGCCAGTGGTCAACACGCCCCACGGTGTCTGTCCACTCAGCGCTGGCGCCCACCAACTGCCTTTTCTCACTGAGGTCCTTCCTCCTGGTTCTCAGCACGAGGAGCCATGTTCAAAGGAGGCTGGGCACTCTGGGTTGGGGGCTACGAGGTCCTGGCACTCTCGCCTTCTGTCCTAGCGGCTCTCTCCTACAGCACTCTGGCGGGGGTGTGACACCCCGCGTTCACGGGCGCGTAACGGACAGTCTGGCATCTACCGATCCAGAATAACAGCCACAGTTGTCTACATCGCCCCTGTGGACTTTCCTGGTGTGCAAAAGCCGTATTTCAAACTCTCCAACCACAGACCCCGACCTCTGTTTCCCTTCCTGCCCAATCAGAGACGTCTCCAGCTGACCACTCCTGCCGCACCAGGGGTACAGGCCGAGCCACGGCTCCACCTCCCCTCATTTCCTGGCCCCCATTTCTTCAAACTGTGAGCACGTGCTCCCCTCCAACAGCCCTGAGCTGTGACGTCACTCAGTCGTAACCGGAAATTGCATTCCGGCATGTTCTGGAGCAGGTGGGATGTGGCCTGTACTGAGGTCGGGGCAGAGGCTCTTCCGACTGCTGGACTGGGTGGGTGGACTCTGGGCCCCCGTTAGCATGCTCGCTGGCTGGGAGGGGCAGGAGAGCCTCCCGCCTGGTCCCTCTTGACGCCACTCTAGCAGGGAGGACGGGGTGGGGGAGCGAGCCAGCCCTCGCAGACCTCACTGACAGAGCCCTGCTGGCACGGCCGCCACTGCCCAGTGTGCAGGGGATGAGTTGCCCGTGGCGTCTGGCTGCAGCAGAGCAGCACTCGGATGTCTTCTGTCTTGCCAGGTGACCCCTTTCCCCTGGTCGGAGGGTGGGCTTTCAAGGTCTGTCCTCACCAGTGACTTCTGGCTTCTTCAGGTCCAAGGCTGGGTCTCCGAGGCACAAAGACTTCCCGTGTCACTCCTGGGGTCTCAAGGGCTTCTCCCTGCTTTCTGGACTTCTCATGCACGTTTCCACCTCACGTCAGGAGGAAAGTATGCGCCGTCCACTTCTCAAGAGCAGAGATCTGGCCGCCCCCCACCTCCCAGAAATCCGGGCACTGAGCTCAGGACGCCTGCTCAACGTCACACAACAGCGAGGGGCAGGACCCAACCAAGGCTGCCTGCCCTCAGGTTGCCTGTCCCCAGGTGGGGCAGCCACGTGGCAGGCTTTCCACAGAGCGGGGACACCGTGTCTTTTCATGCCTGCGAAGTGTGGTGCTGATCTGCTTCTGAGGAACAAGACGGAAATTCCCGTGTTCAGGTAAAACGGGAATCTCAGAGGATGGATTTAAGAGTAATCAGCTCAAGAGGAAGAGAGGATAGGTAACCAGATGTACTGGAGGGCGTGGTGTTTAATGAGACGATGGAAGCACCAGTGGCAGGCTTTCCACAGAGCGGGGACACCGTGTCTTTTCATGCCTGCGAAGTGTGGTGCTGATCTGCTTCTGAGGAACAAGACGGAAATTCCCGTGTTCAGGTAAAACGGGAATCTCAGAGGATGGATTTAAGAGTAATCAGCTCAAGAGGAAGAGAGGATAGGTAACCAGATGTACTGGAGGGCGTGGTGTTTAATGAGACGATGGAAGCACCAGAACCAGGAAACAGCACAGAAACACCGCCTCGGACGTTATTGCGAGACGGCTAAATGCAAACTAAATCTGAGGCACTGCAGAGAAAGATGCCATCTTCAGAGGACAGCGACAGGCCTGGCGGCTGACACGCACTCAGCAGCATCTTTAAACGTGAAAAAGACCCGTGAGCCCCGGGTCCTCTGCCCAGCGACACTGTGCAGGAGGGAGGCTAATGTAGAGGGGACTCGTCCAGGGGAGGAAACAGGCAGGAAGGCCCGGGTCAGGAGGAGAAACACGCGGTGGAGCACAGACATTAGCTCGGGCGCAGAGACGCAGGCAACACTCGCAAGGGAGAGGGCAAGTGCGGCGGGGACCCCGCGGGGCCCCAACACGCGTGTGGCGGGAAAAGCATCTACTCTGCCAGAATGCTATGTTCAGGGAAGCCAGCTGTAAACTCTAGAGAAACAGCTCAGGTAACAAGTAAATAACAAGCTAATGGAGAGAGGACAAAAGAGTAAAGACCTAATCAACACAACAGGCGGCAAGGAAAGAGACCAAGCGGGACATAGAAACAGGCAGGAGGAACAGGAGCAGAGTAAGGACTAGCACACCAGCTACGAGACAGGAGGCCGTCCGCGCAGGCCAGAGCAGCAGCAAGCACGTGCGGCAGCTGTAAGGACGGGAAGCCGGTAAGGAGACCAGCAGCAAGCTGGCCCAGCTCTCAGACACCAGGTGCCACAGACTGAAGGCTGAAGGAGCACCTGAAAGAAACCGGGAGACGCACACTCGAGGCGCGCCGCAGGCCAGGGGGGTAACCAGGTCGTGGTCAGGACCTGCTTCTGACTTCCTGCCCTTTAGTCGGGAGGCCCCAGTTCTAGGTCACTATTTCTATAGGATCTGTCAAAGATCTGGGGCAAAATCTACGTTAAAAAGTATTGATTAAAGTGCTCCTTAGGGAAGCACAAGATTAGTTAAACTAACGGTTAATAAATTACGACATACCTGTATAATGAAACATTAGGCCGCCATAAAACCCACCTTCTGTGACTACTTCCTTTCACAGAGATGGGCCGTCATGGCGGCTGAACCCCGTGCGGCCCCGCACTCGCCCCGGAGCCCGGGCGCGCGCCCACCTTGTCGTCCGCCTTGATGGAGCGCAGCCTCATGGCATGGCGGCTGAACCCCGAGCGGCCCCGCACTCGCCCCGGAGCCTGGGCGCGCGCCCACCTTGTCGTCCGCCTTGATGGAGCGCAGCCTCATGGTGAGCTGGAAGCGCAGGAAGTTGTTGGTGCCGATGGACTGCAGCTCCAGCAGCTTGCACAGTGCCACCAGCTGCGGGCGCGTGAGGTTGTCCAGGGTCAGCTCGTCCTCAAACAACTTGGAAAAACGCATGATTTCCTCGTGCTGGGCCTCTCGCCCGTCTCTCGGATCTGCGGGAGCCATCGTAAGGGTCACTGGCAGCAGGCTGTGTGCCCCCCGGCACCCCCACAGCTCCCGGGCACACGCCTCAAGTCAGGACAAAGCAGAAGGACAGCTCAACACTCAGGCACCCCCACAGGGAGCGGCCCCTGGGACCTGGGGTGTCAGGCAGCACACGGAGTCCAGTCCCTGGACCTGGCATGCTGTGCCAGCAGGGCAGAGACGGCTGGCAGGAAGAAGCTGGGGTCTCTCCATGTGGGGCAGGAGGCCCGCCTCCTCCCTGACTGTGGACGTGGCCGTGGGGCAGTCTGTCCCCTCCTTCCCAGCCCAGGCCCCGCTTGTCACAACTGTGGGCCCTCGGTTCCTCCCCCAGGGCCGAGGCAGTCAGGAGACCCAGATGAGGCTGGTGGACGGCAGTGCACATCCTCAGGGCAGCGGTGTGGCCTCCACGGGCGCAGGGCGGGACCAGTTACATCCCTCCAGCCCCGGCCCTGAACCCCAGCCTCACCGTGCACAGTGAAAGAGGGGGAAGGGCGGCAAGGAGCGCCTCCCGAGAAGGCAGGGGCCCCAGCCTCTAACCAGCGCCGGGGACCACAGGCCCAGCCACGGGGACAAAGCACCACAGCACCTTCTGGAAGAACACGGAGAAGTCTTTGGTGGCACGCCCGTTGGCAGCCTTGTTCTTCAGGGCCATCTCCTCAATGGTGTCCTGAAGGAACTTGGCCAGCTCCAGCTTGACCCGCAGCTCCTTCTTCAGCCTCTCCTCCTGTGAGGTCAGAGGGCACTGCACCCCAGCCTCCAGCCGCTGCCTCCTGGAGGGTGCAGCCCCAGCAGCAAGTGCACCCCAGCCCAGCCTCCCTCACACCCCCTGACAGCACTTCCTCCACAGATGAGCTGTGTTCCAAAACCTTCTAGCTCATGCCTTAGGAAATTCTGTGTGACACACCCGCCCCCCGCAACCCCCAACCACAGAAGGGACCCACAAATTCCATAAACAGCCAGCCATAACGCTTTCCAGACCCTGTGGGCTGAGCCACGGGAAACGTGAAGGCCATCAGACAGTATACACACAGCAGGGCACGCGTGTCCCCAAAAGGCCTTCCCGCCCGGGGGGGCAGGGCCGGTGTGGGCCTCGGTTGGCCAACCTCGCCCTAGAGCCGTGTCATGCCCCATGAACGGGTCTCCTCTGTGGCTTGGGGAACACTGCCCTAGAGAAGCTGTGACCTATGACACTCTTGAACAATGCAGCTTCGTAACTACTTCAAGCTGGGGCTGGAATAGGCCGGTCACCTTGCTGGACTGGGTCTCGAACGTGGACGGCAGCATGTTGGGGAAGAGCTTCACAGCGACGGGCAGCAGGAACTCCATGAAGGGCACCACCACAAAGACCAGGAAGGGCACCAGGCGGAAGAGATCAGCACAGATTCAGAGGAACTGGATGGGCAGAGGGCCACAGGTGACTGGGGAGCACGCCCTCCCACAACAGCTGGGCAGAGGGCTGCGGGTGACCGGGAGCACGCCCTCCCACAACGGCCGGGCAGAGGGCCACGGGTGACTGGGGAGCACGCCCTCCCACAACAGCCGGGCAGAGGGCCATGGGTGACTGGGGAGCACGCCCTCCCAAAACGGTGGGGGAGCGGTGGCGGGCCCTCCCGCGGAGCAGACAGGGCTCCGCAGGTACCCTGGGGCCAAACCTTGGGGTTTCAGAAAGCCTGGGTGCGGGGGCTCCCCTGGTAGGCCAGTGGCTAGGACTCCTCGCTCCCACTGCAGGGGGCACGGGTCAGGCCCCTGGCTGGGGATCTGGCACCCATGCTGTGTGGGATACGGCCAAGAGAGTTTAAAAAAGGACAAGAAAAGCTGGGTGGGAGCTAACTCTGTGCGAGAGGTGGGAGCTAACTCTGTGCGAGAAGTGGGACCCGTCTCCAGCAGCTGCTGCAAGTGGGCGGGCCCAGGGCTTCAGCAGTTGCCCCCCGGCCTGGCAGAGCGCTGGACAAAACCATGCCCTGAGGACTGGCCCTCAGCGAGGCCCAGGAGGCCTGCAGCCACACCTCCGTATTCCACACGCTGATAAAAACCAACTGTTTCTCTATACTCTCAATAAACAAATGGAAAATGAAGTTTTTAAAATTCCATTTACCTACAATAAACAGAATATGGAAGCAATCCAGAAGTCCACAGATGGATGAACGAATAAACTAAATTGTGGTCTATCCACAGGACGGAAGGTTATTCAGCCTTAAAAAGGAAGGAGATTCTGACACCTGTCACAAGGGTGAACCCTGAGGAGAGTCTGCTCAGTGAAGCCAGCCGGTCACAAAGGACAGACCCTCTGCAATCCCACTGATAGGAGGTCTCACTCCTCTGACTTCCAGAGGAGTCAGATTGAGAGAGAGGAAGTAGGATGGTGGGGCCAGAAGCTGGGGGCAAGAGATGGGAAATGTTACTTAAAGGAGGCAGTCTCAGCAGAGGAGGAGATGGAAACAGTTCTGGTGGCACCGACTCCACCACACTGTGAACGCACTCAACGTCACAGACTGTTTATTAAAGATGGTTGAAAATAAATTTTAGGGTGCATATTTTCCTACAAAGGAAAATTCCATTTAAATATCATGGAGAAACATGGAACCAGACACAGCTGCGGAGGAGAGCGGGAAGAGCCCCGTCTGACTCCCCACACGCCCCGGAGGGCCCCCACTGTCTATTCCCCGACAGAGGGGGTCTCAGTGCCCTGCGGCCCCAGCCCCGGTCAGCTGTGCTTCGGGAGCCGGGCCCCTCCTCGGGGCGGCGCGGCGCGCGCCCATTACCTGCCTGCGCTCGCGGCGGCTCAGGCTGTGGCCGTGGAGGACGCGCCAGAGCATGCGCGCCGCGATCTTGGTGTCGATCCAGAGCAGCCGGAAGCCGTGGTAGTAGTGCTTCAGCTCGTCCAGGACGCGCTGCCCCAGGGGCTTCCTCACCGCCGCCTGTGCGGGCGGGCTGTACACGGGGCCGCCCTCCTCCAGCTTCTTGTTCTTGTCCTTGAGGGACCGGAGGGACTTCTCCACCACGGAGT
>SJXQ01006344.1:180464-194807 GCA_006408695.1 Aepyceros melampus | reverse complement strand
CCGTCCCGGCGTGCCCCGCGGCCCGACGCCCCTGCGGCGCGCGGCATTCTGGGCTGGCCGCTCGGCCTCGCGGGCTGGTTGGCCGCGGCGCGCGCGCGCTGCGTCGTTGCGCGTCTGCGCCCCCGCGGCGGCGGCCGCGCGGGGCTGAGGTGGCCGTGCGGCTGCAGAGGACCCCGCAGGGTCGCCTGGCACCTCCCTCCCGGGCTTCTGGGCACGGGCCCCGCCGGAGGACGAGGGGCGTCGGCGGCCGGGCCTCTCCGGCCGAGCCCCTGCTCGGGCTCGGCCCAGCCCGGGCTGTCGCACGCCACCCCGAGAACGCCGACGTGGGCGCGGCGTCCCTGGTGCGCGGGTCTTCCCCGCTGGCCGCTCCCGCGCCTGCGCCCGGGCGGCAGAGGCTGCGCACCTCCGACCGTCGTGCCCCGCCTCCCCCTTCGCACAGATGCGGCCCTCTGGTCGTCGGGGGCTCGGTGAGGCGATGCAGGAAAGCAGGCTGGGGGCCGTGGGGGTCGGTGGCCTCCCCAGCAGGTCACAGCCACCGGCCTGCACCTCCGCCCTTCTCGGGGAGGCCCCAGCCCCAGCCTTTGCCCCTCTCAGGCCCTCCTCCGCCTGCAGGATCTCTCAGCCCTCGCCCCCTCTGCCTGCCTGTCTTGTTCGCAGAGGTGACCCCGGGGCACCACTTGGAGAGGTCCTGCACCTTGCAAGTGTGCGCACCTGTTCTCCGCGGTGCGGGAGTGTGGAGCTCCTGATCGAAGCCGGCGCCCCAGGCTTCAGCAGCTGCTGGCATGGCCGTCTCCCCCAGGAGGCTCCCCCAACACTCAGCCCTCACTGTCAGGAGGAAATAGCTTGCCAGAGCTGCCAGGTGCTGGGCCAGGTTGGCCGCAGTCCCCACCTCAGGCGGGAGAGGGTGACGCTTGTCAGTGCAGGGCACCTTGAAGATGTCAGAAAGTGCCTGTGTTGGCCCTGGGCGGTGCGTGCTATGGCCTTAAAATACAGGGTTAATCTAAGCTCACAGATCCTTGAAACCAGGCCCCACCCCGACCCCTCACCCCCTTGCCGACAATCCATAAAGCCGGGTTCCTATCCGTGCCTCAGGATGGGGAGGGGAAAAGAGGGTCACAAGGAAGGATAGTCCTACCCCTTGCCCGCCAACCGAGGGCTAGGCCCGAACCAGAGCCAGCAGACCCTCAGAGTTGGACAGGACTGACCTTTGAACTCCCAAAGGGTCGGAGTATGGCTTGTCTTAGTACTAGGAGCTGACATTGGCCCTGAGCTTCTGAGGGCTCTGCCCCAAAGCTGTCCCCCATCTGTTGAGAGCGGAGCGGGTGAGAGTCAAAGCTGCTCTTTGGTAATGCTTCAGGGCTCCACCTGGCCTGAGACGGGGCGGAGCAGGAGGCAGCGACCAGCCAAGGGGCACAAGAGTAGTTTGCGGGACTTCCAACAGCAATGCTGCTCCCCTGCACTTGTGATGACACCCTTGGCCCAGCCAGGTGGAGTGGAAAGGAGAAAACCAAAACGAGGGTTGTCATAGAGGGGTGGGGGGCGCCGTGTCTGGGGCCTCTGGGCACCATCTCTGATGCTGTCTGCAAACTGGGCAGGGTACAGTGTTAGAGAAACTCGTTTTTCAACTATCAATAGCTTTATTGGGTTTCCTGATTACTATAGGAAATGTATGCTCCCTGTAGCCATTTCAAGTCTATAAAAACAAGTACAAACTAACAGAAATCTGGCATCCTAGTGGCTGCTGGGAACACCCTTAATGCCAGATGAAGTCTGCCTTCCTGCCCCACCTCTCTTCACGCTACAGTCCCAAGAATGCAGAAGCGTGGTGCAGCGAGTTTTAAAATGAGCTCTTTCTGCCTGTTTCTTTTTTCTGTTTGGGGGGGCTCCCTTTTCCCTGTTCTCTGTGCGCCCCACACACTGTACATAAACTTCCATAGTCGCTGCACATTTAGACAAGTGTCATTTGTGCAAATTTACACCTTTTTACACAAGTGACATTTGAGAGAAACAAGGTGGGCCGTCCGGGAAGCACACTTGCTCCACTAGGGAGGTTAGAGGATCAGGTTAGGAATCGGGTTAAGGAGTCGGGTTAGAGGTCTCGGGAGGTTAGGGATCAAAAAGGGATCAGATCAGAGGTTCAGAATAGAGATCAGCTTAGGGAATCAGGTTAGGAGTCAGGATACCGGAAGAGGACTGGCAGGACTGTGTGCTGTTCGGCCACGCCCCAGGTGAAGGCGGGCAGAACTGGATTGGACCAGGTTGCGGTTTTGCCCAGAGGTGTGATGAAGGGAGAGCGGGGAGTCAGGATGTGTGCAAACAGGGGTCTATATAAGACTTGAGGGAGCTCGGAACGGGAGGAGGGGAAGGCTGGAGGAGGTGGGGGTGGCTTGGGACAGTGGAAGGTTGCAGGGTCACCTTGGGGGGCCTGTTGAACCTGAAGTGAGTCTGAGTCAGGTACCAGGGCAGGTGAGCTGGCAAGAGGCCTGCTTATGAGTACAGCAGACGGTGGCGGGTGTGGCCTGCACCCGTGAGCCCCGGAGAAGGGCCTGAGGTGAGGCTGGAGGGCACGGCCTTTCGGGAGAGGGCCCAGGTGTGCCTGCCTGCAGCAGGCAGCCAGGCACAAGCAGGGCACCCTCTGCTCAGGCGGGATGGTGGCTGTGGAGTGGATATGGGAGGGACGTGTGTTTGAGTCCCAAGACCCAACAGTAGATTCTGTGGGGCTGCGGTCACACCTGCTGGTTCCCGGCAGCGACACCCACCCTGTCCCCCCCTGTTCATAGCCCAGCCCTGGGTTTTCTGGAAAACCTTTCTGCAAATCTTCAAATGCTTTAACTTTAAAATTAATTTTACCTCAGCGTGCGTGTAGTGAGGCGTCCAAGTTCCAGGTGTGCAGTCTGAAGCATCTTCCGTCATGTACACATCCGTTCGGCCCCCACGCTAATCAAGGCAGGAGGCCGCCGGCCCTGCAGACGCCTCCCCACGCCTGCTCCAACGTCACCCCTTCTCAGAAATAACCTCTGTTATAACTTCTACCTCAAAAGTCATTTCAGCAAACTACCCTGGCGGCCAGTGGTTAAGGATTGGCCTGCCAACGCGGAGGACACAGGTTCAGTCCCTGGTGCGGAAAGACTGCGTGCCCACGGGGCAGCCTAGCCCGCGAATCACAACCGCTGAGCCTGCGCCCTAGAGCCCGCCAGCTGCAACTGCCCCGGTGCTACAGCTGCTGAGCCCAGGCGCCCCGAAGCCTGTGCTCTGCAGCGAGAAGCCACCCTGGCGAGAAGCCCCCGGGCACCGCAACCAGAGAGAACCCCCGTGCGGCAGTGAAGACCCAGCCAGAACCAACAAGAACAAAAAACCCCAACATTATACAAAAATTGCTTTTGCCTGTTCTTTTACTTTATATAAATGGAATCAACCAGTGTGTCTGTTAATACTTAAAAAAAAAATTGGCTGCTTTCGCTTAGCGTTTTGTCTATGGAATTCGTCAGCATAACAAACTAATGGATAATGTTAGTTGGCTGTTTTTCATTGTTATGCAGTGCCCCATTATATGAATATGCCTGCTTAGTCGCTCAGTCGTGTCTGAGTCTTTGCAACCCATGGACTGTAGCGCACAAGGCTCCTCTGTCCATGGGATTCTCCAGGCAAGAACACTGGAGTGGGGTGCCGTTGACTTCTCTGGGGATCTTCCCGCCCCAGGGACTGAACCTGGGGCTCCTGCGTCTCGGGTGGGTTCTTTACTGCCTGAGCCGCCAGGGAGCTGATTTATCAGCGCTGTTGATGGATCCAACATTCTAACGAAGGACGCCGTGAATATTCTCGCCCGTGGCTTTGCTTCTTGCACTTAATGCCTTTGATAGAAGAACTGCTGGTCAGAGGCTGTGCTTAGGTTCAGCGTTACTAAGTACTGACAGCTGGTTTCCAGAATGTTCCTACCAGCTTACCTGGCCACCAGCAGAGCAGGGGCCTAGGTCCCCAGAGTTCCAGTCCAGTTCAGTCCAGTTCAGTTCAGTCGCTCAGTCGTGTCCGACTCTGCGACCCATGAATCGCAGCACGCCAGGCCTCCCTGTCCATCACCAACTCCCAGATTCACCCAGACTCACACCCATCGAGTCCGTGATGCCATCCAGCCATCTCATCCTCGGTCGTCCCCTTCTCCTCCTGCCCCCAATCCCTCCCAGCATCAGAGTTCCAGTTACTGGGATGGTAATGACTCTCGGAGGTGGGGGCACAGCATGGCTCCGTTTTGCATTCCTTTCATGACCAAGTATTTTGAGGCACTTTTTCATATGCGTCTGAGCATTTGGCCTCTTCTTTGATGGCCTGCCTGCATAAGGCTGGTTTCTTGTCCATTTCCCCATTGGTCATCCGCCTTTTTCGTTCTGGCTTGTGAGAGTTCTTTGCATATTCTAGATATGGGCCCTTTAGGTTATATGTATTTCAAACATTTTCTCTCACTCAGGATTACCTTTTCAACTCCTAATGGTGTCTTTGGGTGAAGAAAAGTTCTTGATTTTAATGCTTTAATTGTTTTTTTGGTCACTGCTTTTTGTGATTGAAGAAAGCTTTGCTACCTGAAGGTCCTGAAGATATTCTCATGATTTATTCTAGAAACTTAATTGTTCTATCTTTTTCTTTTAAGAAAAATATTTATTTTTGGCTGTGCTGGGTCTTCGTGATGTTCGAGCTTTCTCTGCCTGTAGAGAATGGGGCCTGTTCTCTAGTTGTGTACAGGCTCCTGCTTGCAGTGGCTTCTGGGCGGGGAGCGCAGGCTCTCGGGCTTCAGGAGTTGCCGCTCCTGGCTCCGCAGCTGTGGCCCAGGGGTCAGTTGCCCTGAGGCACGTGGGGTCTCCCTGGACTCGGAGTCAAAGCAGTGCTTCCTGCACTGCCAGGGGAACCCTTAACCCCTAGACCGCCGGGGAAGCCCCAGGTGTTCTCTTTCGTGTTTAGGCTTGGGGTCATTTGAATGGTGTTTCTTTGTTTTGCGGGCTGTGAGGCAGGGATCAAGGATGATTTTTCCCCTGTGGGTACAGAATGGGTCCAGCACCGCTTATGGAAAAGACCTTCTCCCTTCACCTTCCGTAGGCAGAGTAGTGGTCCCTGAAGAGGTTGCATTCCATCCTCATTCTGGGACTTGGCAATTATGCTACTTTGTACAGAAAGGGATTTTGCAGGAAAGGGGATTATGTGAAGGATCTTCAGACGGGAGTTTGCTCTGGATTATTCCGCTGGGCCCAGTGTAACCATCAGCTTCCTTAAAAATGCAAGAGAGAGACAGAAGTGGGGGCGGAGGGCGGCCTGACCATAAAGGAGGGGACCGGGGTGATGGGTGTGAGGGCACTCAGGCAGCTAGTTCCTGCTTCAGTGAGGGAAGGGGCCTTGAGCCAGGGAAGCCAGCAGCCTCTCGAAGCTGGGAAGACAAGGAAATGAATCCTCTCCTAGCCCCGCCTCCCCCAAAGGAATGAGGACACCTTGAGACACGTGTCAGATTTCTGACCTGCAGAGCTTTATGATGATAAATTTGGGTGGTTTTTAAGCCACTAAGTTTTAAAGAATTCATTACAGAAGCAAATAACTAATCTATCCCACTGAATTGCAGGGGCAATTTTGTCATAGATTAGGTGGCCACTGGCTTGCTCTTCAAGCTTATTCAGGATGTTCTTGATGCAACAGAAGTTCTTTGTGTTAGTACGGTAACATCGTCCCTCTGACAACTAACAGATTTTCCCCGCGCTTCGGGCAAAATCTTTTCCTGACCGAAGGTTGAAAGTGTATTCACTTATATCCCCTACCAAAAGATTTGAACATTCCCTTTTACTATTTAAGATCTTGATCCATTTAGAGTTTCCAGGCATTTTTGTATGTAGTGTGAGGTACCAGCCCAGCATCATTTTTTTCGCCTTGTGGATAATTTACCTTCCCAGGCCTCCTTATTTTTCTAATTGCATTTGTTTGTTTATTTTGGCTGTGCTGGGCTTCTGCTCTAGTTTCAGGGAGCGGACTTCTCGCGGTGGCTTTTCTCGCTGGGGAGCGAGGGCTCAGGGCACACCGGCTGCGGTGGCTGCTCTGTGGCGTGGGGCATCCTCCCAGATCAGGGACTGAGCCCGCATCTCCGGCACTGGCAGGCGGGTTCTGACCACGGAGCTGCCAGGGAAGGCCCCAGGCCTCCTTGTGGAACGGTCTCTCTTTTTCCCCAGTCTGCCACAGCTCGCCAGCTCCGTCCGTCCTTGCCATTCCTCGGTCAGCTGTTCCCTGTACCGTTACCCACTCATGGTGGGTCCCCCTCAGAGGCACAGCCCCCCAGAAGCTAAGGAGTTCCCGATGTGAGACTCAGACGAGTCATTGTTTTCACAGGGCTCTTTCCTGTTTTGGACAGACTTGGTAAAAGAGTGACGTTTGGGCTGCCGTTGTTCAAGACCAGTGTCTCTCTTTCCGAAGTATTTACCTGGTTGTGCTGGGTCTTTAGTTGCAGCATGAGGGATCTTTGTTAGCTGTGGGATCTGGTGCCCTGACCAGGGATCGAACCCCGGCTCCCTGCATTGGGAGAACCGAGTCTCAGCCGCTGGGCCACAGGGAGGTCCAAGGCCGCTATCTCTCTCCTCACTGCCGGCCCCTCTGGTTTGACTGTGAAGGGCTCGCCTGTAGTTCACGTCCCAACAGGCTGACTCCTGCTCGGGGTTAGCTGAGCTGCTTGGATACGTAAATCAGTGTTTTTGTCAACTTTGGAAAAAGCTCGACATTATCTTGTCAATGTTTTTTTTCTGTCCCATTTCTCTTTTTCTCCTTATCAGATTCCAACACATATGAGTAAAGCAGTCTATCCCGTGAAGCCTTTATTTTTTTGCTTTGAAAAATCAAATCAATTTTTTTTTTGGCTGCACTGCAAGCCGTGCAGGATCCTGGTTCCCTGACCAGGGATGGACTCTGCTTCCTGCGGTGGAAGTGCAGAGTCTTAACCACTGGACCAGCAGGGACACCCCCGTTCAAGCCTTTGGATGACAGCAGCCCTGGGGGACAGTTTGTCTGTGGCCTCAGGAGAGACCTTGAGCCTTAGTTATCCAGCTCCCCACTCTCGAGTTCCTGACAACAAAATTTCAAGCAGCAGGCGACGCTCACTGTGGTTCTGAACCACCGGGTCTGAGGTCATGCAGCAGAGCTAGCAGGACAGGGTATGACTGCGAATGTCTTGCTCAGGTGCAGCCCCAGTTCCCAGGGCAGGATCCCGGGGTCTCAGCTGTTCAGCCAGGCACGTCCATGAAAGGGCCCCCACTTGGGCCAAGCCCCAGATCCCACAGCAGTTTTTTGGTCAATCTGGGGCCCTTACCCCAGCCAAGGACAGTGGGACAGTGGCCTCCCCTCCACACACCGGCCTCTCCTCCAGTGTCTTCCCCACAGATTCCAGCCCCATCTCTTGTCTCTCCGCTCAGCGGCACAGGCTGTCCTGCGTGCACTCTGTTCCTCTGTGCCACGGGAGACAGAGAGCTGGGCGGCCGGGGGGCGGGGGTCAAGGTATACCTCATAAACTTCCCTTGTCCAGGGGCCTAAGTCCTGCTCGTCCCTTTCCCCACCACCTGAAAATGGGTTGCCTCATCTGTTTCCTCCAAGTTGTTTACAGTGGGAGGGGCAGTCTGGTCGCAGCGTCTCTCTCACAGCACAAGTCTCTGTCAGATTTGCCTGAGAGTCTACATTTGTGGGAAAACCTGTGAGCTCTGAATCAAGTCTGGGAATTAGTTGATGGTAACAGACCAATGTAGGTTTCCTAGTTTGTTGTTGTTGTTTTAAATAATTTATTTATTTAATTTTGGCTGCGCTGAGTCTGTGTTGCTATGCAAGCTTTTCTCTAGTTGTGGCGAGTGGGCGCTTCTAGAACATTGCAGCGGCTTCTCTTGTCGCAGAGCACGGGTTCTAGGGCGCTCAGGTCTCAGTATTGCAGTTCCTGGGCTCTGGAGCACAGGCTCGGTTGCTCCTGTCATGCGGAGTCCTCCCAGACCAGGGTCGACCCCGTGTCTCTGCACTGCCACATGGGTTCTTTACCACAGAGCCGCCAGGGAAGCCCCGGTTTCCTACTTTTGACACAGCTACTGGGGAAATATAAGGTGTCGACACCAGGGGAACAGGTGAGTACTGGCCGCAGTCCGTGAACCGAGAACTTCCAGATGTTCAAGCTGGATTTAGGAAGGCAGAGGAACCAGAGATCAAATTGCCAACATCTGCTGGATCATCGAAAAAGCAAGAGAATTCCAGAAAAACGTCTACCTCTTATTGCTTTACTGACTATGCCAAAGCCTTTGACTGTGTAGATCACAACAAACTCTGGAAAATTCTTCACGAGATGGGAATACCAGACCACCTTAACGCCTCCTGAGGAATCTGTATGTAGGTCAGGAAGCAACATTTAGAAATGGACGTGGAACAACAGACTGGTTCCATATTGGGAAAGGAATATGTCAAGGCTGTATATTGTCACCCTGCTTATTTAACTTATATGCAGAGTACATCATGAGAAATGCTGTACTGGAAGAAACACAAGCTGGAATCAAGATTGCCAGGAAAAGTATCAATCACCTCAGATATGCAGATGACACCACCCTTATGGCTGAAACTGAAGAGGAACTGAAGAGCTTCTTGATGAAAGTGAAAGGGGAGAGTGAAAAAGCTGGCTTAAAACTCAACATTCAAAAAACAAAGATCATGGCATGCGGTCCCATCAGTTCATGGCAAATAGATGGGGAAGCAATGGAAACAGTGACAGACTTTATTTTGGGGGGCTCTAAAATCACTGCAGATGGTGACTGCAGCCATGAAATTAAAAGACGCTTGCTCCTTGGAAGAAAAGCTATGATCAACCTAGACAGCATATTAAAACGGAGAGACATTACTTTGCCAACAAAGGTCCATCTAGTCAAAGCTATGTATGGTGTTTCCAGTAGTCATGGATGGATGTGAGTGTTGGACCATAAAGAAAGCCGAGCATCGAAGAATTGATGCTTTTGACTGTGGTGCTGGAGAAGACTCTTGAGAGTCCCTTGGACTGCAAGGAGATCAAACCAGTCAGTCCTGAGGAAATCAACCGTGAATACTCACTGGAAGGACTGATGCTGAAGCTGATATTCCAATACTTTGGCCACCTGTTGTGAAGAACTGACTCATTAGAAAAGACTGTGATGCTGGGAAAGATTGATGGTGGGAGAAAGGGACACAGAGAATGAGATAGTTGGATGGCATCACCGACTGGATGGACATGAGTTTGAGCAAGCTCTGGGAGCTGGTGATGGACTGGGAAGCCTGGTGTGCTGCAGTCCATGGGGTCGCAAAGAATCGGAGACGACCGAGCCGCTGAGCTAACTGGCCGAAAGTGAAGAGGCGCTGCCCTGGCTGGTCCTGGATCAGGGCAGTCCCCGTGGAGACTGGGGGTGCAGGGTTAGCAGGCGGGGCTGAGGGCAAGGTGGAGATCCCCGTCTTCCCACCATTGCTTTCGGTTCTCTGGCGGCCTTCCCTTCCCTTCCAGAGACTCTCAGCAGATGCAAGAACCATGCCGCCCTGCGGACCGCGGGGTGGAAGACGGTCGGGGCGGTGGGCGGGCCGGAGTGGTGGGCGGGGCCTGGAGGCGCGTGGCCAATGCGGGGGCGGGGCCGGGGCGGGGCCGTTTCGGCCTGCTCTCCCCGCAGGTCCCTAAGCCCTGGGTCCCCGCCGCCGCCGCAGCGCCGGGCTCCCACCGTCCCCACCCAGCGGTTCCGGAGGAGGGCAGCCCGGCGCGTGCGAGCTGGCACCCTCCAGGGAGGCGGGCTCTGAGCCAGTGCAGCCATTCCTGCCTGGCTCGCAGCCGCTCCCGAAGCGGGGACTGCGCTATTGGTGTCACCATTTCTCTCCCTCTCTGTCACTCACAGACACACACACACACACACACGCGCCTCACAACCTGCCAAGTTTATGCAACTAGGAAGAGAGGGGCTGTGGTTTGGACTGTGTCCCGACAAAAGGCATGTGCAAGTATAAACTCCCACCCTGTGAATGCAACCTGATTTGGAAACGGGGTCTTTGCGGATGTCGTCCAAATGGGGTCATTAGGTGGCCCTAATCCAATCACTGGTGACCTTGCGGGAAGAGAAACCTGAGTCAGGTGATGATGCAGGGAGGAGGCCCTGTAAAGACAGAGCCTGGGAGGGGAGTGTTGCGGACACGGACCGGAGAGCACAGGGACCGCGGCCCCACCAGAAGTGGGGCCAGGCCAGGAGCGGGTCCCACAGGGGGAACCAGGACTGGAGGCCCAGCAGTCTGTCCCTAGGCAGCACTGGCACCTGGAGATAAACCCCAGGGGTCTCAGGCAGACGAAGCGGGGATGGGGGAGGCTTCTGGAGAGAGTAGTGTCCCCACTGAGAGCGGGCATGGGGATGGGAAGGGGAGAATTTCAGTTTGGTGCCAGTCCAGAGGTGGGTCCATGTGGCCGTCCAAGGGGCATACCCAGTGGGGAGTCAGCTTTGTTGGTGAGGAGCTCTCCAAACACGAAGATCATGGCGTCTGGTCCCATCACTTTATGGCAAACAGCTGGGGAAACTATGGAAACAGTGACAGACTTTATTTTCTTGGGCTCCAAAATCACTGTGGACAGTGACTGCAGCCATGAAATAAAAAACAAAACAAAACAAACAGTTGCTCCTTGGAAGAAAAGCTATGACAAACCTAGACAGCATATTAAAAAGCAGTGACATTACTTTGCTGACAAACGGCCATCTAGTAAAAGCTATGTTTTTTCCATTAGTCTTGTATGGATATGAGAGTTGGACCATAAAGAAAGCTGAGCGTTGAATTGATGCTTTTGAACTGTGTTGTTGGAGAAGACTCTTGAGAGTCCCTTGGACTGCAAGGAAATCCAACCAGTCCATCCTAAAGAAAATCAACACTGAATATTCATTGGAAGGACTGATGCTGAAGCTGAAGCTCCAGTACTTCGGCCACCTGACGCTAAGAGCTGACTCGTTGGAAAAGACCTTGATGCTGGGAAAAATTGAAGGCAGAAGGGGATGACAGAGAATGAGATGGTTGGATTCGTCACTGACTCAATGGACATGAGTTTGTGCAAACTCTGGGAAACAGTGAAGGACAGGGAAGCCTGGTATGCTGCAGTCCATGGGGTTGCAGAGTTGGACACGACTGAGCCACTGAACAACAAGCTCTGGGGAGGCGGGAGGCGGGGGTGCTGGAGAGGCGCAGCTCAATGTCCTCCCCATCCCTGAAGGTAGGATCAGGTCTCACTGAGGAGTGGGCTTTGTGTTAAGGGCGCTGGGGAGCCATAGCAGGATTTTATGCAGGTGGGTGACATATTGTGGTTTAGAAAAGTTCCCCTGGCTAGGTGCAGAGAATGAACTAAAGGAAGAGAAATCAGTGGGTTGAAAGCTGCCCCCTAATTCCTAGTAAGCAGCTGAACTAAGGGCCTGTGGGGGAGGGGCAGAGTGGCAGGGAAGGAGGGGCCGGCTCAGTGGAGGACTTAGGAGGAGGGGTGAGCCCTCAGGCCACAAGGGGACTTTGGTGGGGGTGGGGAGGTGGGGAAGATGGTTCTGAGGTTGCCCTCAGGACCGGCCCACTGTCCTGGGCTGCGGTTTACTCCCGGAGACTGAGGACAGATGCTGCAGGCTTCTCAGGGCCTCCCAGAGGTCAGCCCCGAGGCGGATGGAGCGGAGGTGGGCAGGGAAGCTGCGGAGGCCCCTGGCTCGGGCCTCCCAGCCAGGGCTTGGGCGGGGGGCTTCTCAGCAAGGCTTCAGTCTCCATGTCCATCTCCTGGCCTGCCGGGGGCCCTGCTCAGCAGAGGGCTGGCCCGCGTGACCCAGGGGCCGTGCGGCCTGCTGGCTCTGCGGGCTGGCCCAGGGAGCTGACGCGGTGCTTGGGCCTGGCAGGAGCTGAGGCGAGCTGGGCCTTCGGGAGGGCAGGCTGTCAGCCTAGGGAGCACAGGTCCGAGCTGGGAAGGGGCTGCAGAGAAGGCCTGGGGTGGGAGGCCCCCTGCTTGTTAGGCCTGGGTTCTGGCATGCCTTGGGCTGAGGAAGGAGGGTCTCTCCCCTCCCCTCCTTGGAGGCAGGGGCCACCTGGGGCATGGGAGGAGGGGCAGCTTGAGACCACTGGTTTCCACTTGGAAGCCCTCTTTCTTTGGCCAGGGATGGAGAAAGGCTGGGGTCAGAGTGCACACATCCCCATGGAAACAGCAATGAGCCTGGCCTCTGGGGGACCCTGGCTCTGCTGGGGGATGGGGTAGCCAAATGGGGGCTCAGGGGCTGGGCTTGGCCTCTGGCAGCAGCTCTGACAGGGAGGCCTGGGCCTGGGTCGGGGGCGAGCAGAGAGGCAGAGTGGGCTCCAGCCCGGGTCACAGGGAAATCAGGGAGCAGGTTGGGCCTCCTAGAGCTCTGTGCCCTGGCGGGTGGTAACAGACAGCAGGCAGCCAGAGGTGGCCTGGCTGCAGACCTCGTGGCCAGGGGACACCCAGCTCCGCTTGACCCCTTGTTCTGTCTGCTGGGCTGGTCCCAGAGCTAGCAGGCAGGCCTGGGGTACCCTGGTCCCAAATGCCTTGCCAGCGTGGCGTTGGTCTGACAGGCTGGGTGGGGGGCAGCAGGTGGGGGCTGAGACGGAGGACCACTGAACCCCAAAAGGTCAGAGCAGGGCTGGCTTTGCCCTTTGAAATCCTCTCCTGTGTGGTCACTACTTCACATTGGGAGCAGACTCGCAGTCCCTTGGTCTTCTGTAATCTCTCCTCTCTGAATGTGGCGCTTTCATCTGGAGAAGTGACTGAGTCTCCAAGAGGCTGAAACAAGCTGCAGCCCCAGCTGCTGGCATTCTGAGTGCCCTGCAGCCCTGTGGGCCCACTGGGCTTGGGGCCCCCACTGCCCTGGGCCTCCCCAGCCAGGAGCCTACCTGCCAGTCCTGTGAGGGCCTCTTTCTCCTCTGCACGGATGGAGGCCTAGTCATGGGAAATGCACTCTCCATGGCAGAGGCCCGAGTGTGCAGGGCTGGGGCTGTCCAGCTGGCCAGATTCGACGGAAAGGGCTCAGGACTCCCACAAGACAGCAGGGCTAGCCCAGGGAGGCCTGCGCTGGGCAGGAAAAGATCAGCCAGCCCCAAATAACTTTCAAGAAAATCCACACACACGCTTTCATGTTTTGAATAAATTTACATGTTGATTGCACTATTCTAAATGCAATTTTTTTTTTTTAAGAGGAGCCCTAATTCCAAATCTGTGAAATCAAAAGAGATGTGGTGGTATCTGTTTTGTACTGCCGTGATTTAAAGCTACTGAGGAGGCAGCAGTTTTCAGGCTTGTGCCCCGGAGGGATTCCAGAGCCAGAGAGGCAACTAGTCTTCTACCTACAGCTTAGAGATATGGCAAAGTGCAAATGTGAACAGGCCAGCACCTAGCTAGACACCTTCCAGGGGCTCCTGGTGACCAGAGGTGAGTCCTGGCAGTGCCAGATAGGGGAGGGGTGTCTCTTCTGGCGGCTCAGGCTCCCCCGCACGCTGCAAGGGGGCAGCACACAGTAGGACCTCACCACACCGCTCTTGGATGGAAGCATGAACAATCCTGTAATCCCTTTCAGGTGGACACCGCGAGTGGCTGCCCCCGGGACGGGGGAGCCCAGCGATGAGGTGGCTCTCTCGAGCTGAGGCTGGATGGGAAGACCGTCCTCGTACAGGGCCCGGGTGGCACACTCTGTCCACCCTATGTACCAGCCCACTGTCCTCACCGCAAGCTACAGTGATCTTCCCAAAGCTGGCCCCTGAGCATGGGCTGGCACTCCTGGGCCTTCCCTGCCCTTCTTCCCCCGCCTAGCCTCACTAGAAGGGCACAAGCCGCCAGCAATTTGGGGGCCTGAGACGAGACCTGTTTCTGACCACGGATTTCCCCGCTACCCCCAGATCCGGACCAGCCAGACAGGAGCCTGGGCGGTGGGGGAAACGGGCTGAATCCCCGCCCTGCAGATATTCTGCAGGAGCCACCCGCCTCCTCTCCACCGCGCCGGCCGCCCTGGCGTTTGTGACCATCTATGCCCAGCTTGTAACGTGGGGTCCAGGAGCGCGGGCACGGCGAGGACCTCTGCACCGGGAGCCCCTCCACAAAGCTTCCCTGCGAGTTCCGGCTGGAGCCCGCCCTCCGCCCTCCCGGATCCCGGCGGCGCGACCAGACCAGGTGCGCCCCGCCCGCCCCCGCCCGAGCTCCTGCTGGCCTGGGACCCCGCCCGAGGCACGGGCGCGGACGACCGCTGGGGCGCGGGGCCCGCGGCCCGCACGGGCGGACCCCTGCGCGGGGCGGCCGGCAGGGCGCCACCTCCCACGTCCCGGCGGGAGGGCCGCCGGGGCCGCGCT